>UESW01003896.1:757820-791493 GCA_900491605.1 Calamus simplicifolius
GCCGAGTGGTGTCCCATTAGCCGCGATACCAGTGAGCTCCTTTTGAGAGACTTGGCCATTGGGCGCAAGGGAGAACAGGCTGCTGTGTCAGAAAGGGCCTCCTTTATTACTTCGTGCTCCAGGGGAATACATCATTGATAATATTGGCGGAGGTTATCTGCATTCCAGGTATGTGGAATGGGTTTTCCGTCGAGTTCCTCTAATTTGTATGCCCCCCTGTGAAGTGTTTCAGTGATGCGGTAAGGTCCCTCCCAGTTGGGGGATAGCATACCCCCCTCCGTAGGCTTTGAAACCTCAGCTTTTCTCAGAACCAAGTCTCCGTGGCGGAAAACCTTGGGACGAACTCGAGCATTGTAGTACTTAGCTGCTCGCTGACGGAAGGTCGCCATGCGTAGCCTTGCCCGATCGTGCGCCTCATCTATGAAGTCCAGGTTAGCTCGTATCAGTGCAGAGTTGTTTTCCTCGTTGAAGGACTCCACACGTGGGCTGGGCAGACCGATCTCGACAGGGATGACGGCTTCAGATCCGAAGGCAAGACTGAAAGGAGTCTCGTCCGTCGGGGCTCTAGGGGTCGTGTGATAGGCCAAGATCACACTAGGAGCTCCTCCGCCCATCGACCTTTGGACCCGTCTAGCCGGGTTCTGAGTCCTTTAAGGATGGTGTGATTCATGGCCTCGGCTTCTCCGTTGGTTTGAGGATGGCCGACAGAAGTGAATCGGTGATGAATGCCTAACTCGCCACAAAAGACTTTGAATGCTTCATTGTTGAATTGGCGGCCATTGTCCATGACGAGGGTGTGGGGCAGGCCGAAACGGCATATGATCGACTTCCAGAAGAAGGCTTTGACTTTGCTTTCGATGATCTTGGCTAGTGCCTCGATCTCAACCCACTTGGTAAAGTAATCGATGGCGACTAGCAAAAAATCTCTGCTACCCTAAAGCTGGGGGGAATGACCCGAGAATGTCCATTCCCCACTGGGCGAAAGGCCATGGGGCCGAGAGCGGACTCATTGGGGCAGACGGTTGATGTTGGATGTGTGCGTGACGCTGGCAACCATCGCACTTCTGAACCAATCTAGCTGCATCTTCCTTCATCTTGAGCCAGAAGTATCTTGACGGAGGGCTTTTTGAGCTAGAGATCTGCCCCCCAGGTGATTTCCACAGATGCCTTCGTGAATCTCTCTGAGGATGTAGTCAGCGTCGATGGGCCCTACATACTTGAGTAGGGGGTAGGAGAATGACCTTCTGCAAGAACACCGTCTAGGAGGATGAATTTGGAGGCTCTCACTTGAGCAGCCTAGCTTCGTTGCGATCATCAGGAGAGTAACGTGGTGAGATAACGGACATAGGCGTCCATCCATGTGGGCTCTTGGGTAAGTGGGAGGACTTCCTTACTATCTTCTATGCTGGGTCTTTCCAAATATTCAATATAAGCATCTCTCGCCAAGCCATCGGTAGAGGTGGCCAGACGAGAAAGGTGTCGGCCTTAGCATTTTTGCTGCGGGGAATGTAACTGATACTGAAGCAAGGCAGTGGAGAAGTTAGGAGCTGAACCTTGCCCAAATATTGCGTCATAATGGGGTCGCGCGCTTCATATTCCCCATGGATTTGTCCAGAGACAAGTTGCAAGTCGGTAAAGGCTCTGAGACGCCTTACTCTCAAACTCTCGGGCTAGCCTCAACCCAGCCAGCAGGGCCTCGTACTCGGCTTGGTTGTTGGTGGCTTCGAATAGGAACCGCAGGGCACACTCCGTTCTTTCTCCACTCGGCCCGGCGAGAATGAGGCCGGCGCCACTTCCTTGTGAATTTGATGCACCATCCACATGAAGAAACCAGGATTCTCCATCATCATCTGGCTCAGGTTCGCACTACTCCATGGGAGCCTCTTTGGGATCTTCCTCCGCCCAAGTGCACTCGACCAGGAAATCGGCTAAGACCTGAGACTTCAGCGCCGACCGAGCTTGAAAAGAAAGGTCGAACTCCCCCAGCTTGATGGCCCACTTGGCCAGTTGGCCTGAAGTATTCGGGCGAGCCAGAATGGCCCGAAGGGGCTGATCTGTGAGCACCACAATAGGATGGGCTTGAAAGTACGGACGGAGGCGTAGGGCGGAGACTATCAGGGAAAAAATAACTTTATCTGTTTTGGAATACCTGACCTCTGCGTCATGAAGGACCTTACTCACATAATAGACGGGTCTCTGAGTTCCATCGGCGTCGAGGCGCACCAGGACTGAGCTAATAGCTTCCGACGAAGCAGCTAAGTAGAGGAAGAGACTTTCTCCATCTCTTGGCTTGGATAGAAGTGGCGGAGAAGACAGGAATGTCTTCAACCCGTCGAAGGCTTTCTGGCAGTCGTCCGTCCATTCAAAGCTATTCATTTTCCGCAGGGCCTTGAAGAAAGGCAGGCATCTCTCAGCCGATTTGGAGAGGAAACGACTTAGATCCACTATCCTCCCTGTCAATCGTTGCACTTCCTTTTTGCTGGATGGTGGCCTCATGTCGACTATGGCGCTGATCTTCTCTAGGTTTGCCTCGATCCCTCGCTGGGTCACCATGAAGCTCAGGAACTTGCCCGCCGTGACCCCGAAAGCATACTTCTTGGGGTTCAGCTTGACTTGGAAGCAACAGAGGTTATTAAAGGTCTCCTCTAGGTCGGAGACGTGATCGGAGGCGTGGGTGCTTTTTGTCAGCATGTTGTCTACATAGACTTCCATGTTCCGGCCTAGCTGATCCCGGAACACTCTGTTCATCAACCTTTGGTAGGTTGCTCCTGCGTTCTTAAGGCTGAAAGGCATCACCTTGTAGCAATAATTGCCCTTCTCTGTCACAAAGGAGGTGTGTTCCTCGTCGCTAGGGTCCATCCTTATCTGATTATATCCTAAGAAGGCATCCATGAAACTGAAGAGTTCGTGCCCCAAGGTGGAATCCACCAGCTGATCAATTCTGGGCAGGGGGAAGCTGTCTTTCGGACACGCTTTGTTGAGGTCAGTGAAGTCTATGCAAATCCTCCAGCTCCCATTTGCCTTATGCACCATGACCATGTTGGCTAGCCAATCAGGTAGTGCGTTTCCCGGATGTGGCCGGCACTGAGTAGCTTGTTAACTTTCTCATCAATGGCCTTTTGTCGGTCAGGGGCAAAGCTTCTCTTCTTTTGGCGGATCGGGTGGTGCCGTGGATCAATGTTGAGCTTGTGGGTGATCACTTCCGGAGGGATGCCGGGCATATCAGATGCCGACCAGGCAAAAATGTCCGAGTTAGCCCTTAGAAAACCCAAGAGATGCTCCCGGTCCTCCAGGGGAAGGAGTCCTCCGATACGGACGGTCTTCGCCGGGTCCTCCCCAAGGGGGAAGGTTAGAAGGTGCTCAGCTGGCTCCCCTCCCTTACTAGAGTCTCTGGGTAGTAGGTATACCTTGAAGGAGTGAAATACTCTTTCAACTGTCGTGGTTGATTATTTTCGTTATTAGGATCCATAATTCTGAGTCTGTTTGCTCTAATAGTTCTTTCTATCTCGAGATCTAAGGTATAAGGTCGGGTTGCAATGATCGGCGACCAAGCATACACCCTACCAATGACTCTAAAGCAAATAGTTTATTTATTTATTTTTTTTTCTTTAATTTTTGTAATTAAGTTTCTAATTTCCTAATAAATTATGAGATGTCAATGGAAGGATTTTGAGTTTTGCAGAAATAAATTTACCTAAGTCAATCTATAGCATAGAAAATAAAATATTTTTTGTTTATATTTATTTTTTTTTTATAATTTTTTTTGTTTCCTTAAATTAATTATATTTTATGGAAGATGTCTTAGGGTTTTATTTTAGGGTTTTTTTAGGTAAGTTAATTAAAGAAAATTTTGATTAGGTTAAAATTGGATTTGTGGCAAAAGGAAAGTAATAATTTTTTTATGTTTTTTGTTAAAAAGAAAATATGCAATTCTAACAATTAAGGAATAAAATAAAGCAGCAATAACTTCAAAAATTAAGAGAAAATTAATCTAAATTTATTTTATATTATTTATATTATTTTTTATTTTTTAATTTTTTTCAAAATAATACACTTAAGTCCCCGGTGCCAAAAATTTGATGCGTGTCGTAGCGCAACGATTTAAACACCTTAATTTCACTATTAGAATAGCGAGAGTAAGGGATCGATTCCACAGGGACTTTAGCGATTATCTTGAAATAAACTTATAAATTTAATTAATTAATAATTAGTAGTGCAAAATAATCAAGATATGGTCTATCTTATAAGAGCACGGTCCGTACCCGTAGATCACGGCCCATCCCTTTAAAGAATAGATTAGTCTAAAATTATTTTTACTTAAATAATTTAATAACAATTAATCATGAATAAAAATTTTATTCCATATAAATTAAAAAGTAATAAATTCTTCATAAATCAAATCAAGACGAGATTAAACAGACTGAAGATAGACTAAACCGGGTTCTGCCTTTCTTCCTTCACAGACGCCAAACCACGGACGCAGCGCATGGAACATAGGACTCCACGAACCCACGAACAGAGGATGAACCCACGGACTTCTCACAGATGCCATGGACCCACGAACTTCTCATAGATGCCACGGAACAGAGCTCACGGGCATGGACGGAACAGAGCTCACGAATGGTGGATCTCCCAGATGCAGCGCGCTGGATGGATGGCTTCCTTCGACGGCTTTAATGGTTGCTCTCCCTGCTATTTGTAGAGGCCCCGGATGCGGCCTTGACGCGGCAAGAATCTATTTCAAAACAGAGAGACGCAGCGGAAGCAACGAAAATAACAAAGTAAATCTGGATAAATAATCAATAAAATTTAAATTCCTTCTAAAAGAATTTAATTCTCTCAATTTGATAACTTTCAATCTAATCTATTCCTTAATTGGTGGAGAAAAAGATTAGAATGGAATCGGAGAAGAATCGTGCGGAACAGGGGAGATAACGATGAAGTCGGCACTTGGTTTGCCGACTTCACTTTAAATCTGTGCTAAAACAGATAAATCAATGAAAAATCAATTTTGGGCTCATCTTAAATCCGATTTGGGTGCCGTTTGCGTCATTAAATTCCTAAAATCGAGCTCTTAAATTGATAAGATTTTATCTAAAATATTATATAAATATAAAATAATAAATAATAATAGGTACGTTAAATTATTAATTAATAGGTTTAATGATAATTATTTATGCGTTTATCAGACGCCTCTAGAGCTGGCTCAACTTCTAGGGGACTTGATGCCGCGTGATAACAGGATAGGACCGGACTGGTCTCGCCGCGCATCTCTCCAACTCCTTCGTTAGTGGGAAACTGCACTAGTAGACGCCGGGTGGAAATGACTGTGTCCAAAAGGTTCAGACCTGGACGTCTGAGAATGGCATTGTACGCCAAGGGGACCCTCACGACCAAGAATTTCATGATCACAGTGCTTTGGCATGGCGGTGTCCCGGCTGTCACAGGCAGAGGTATTTCACCTTCGACTCTTACGGAGTCCCCGGTAAATCCGACTAACAGGACCGTCACGGGCTGGAGAGAGTCCAAAGATAATCCCATCCGAACAAAAGCGTCATAAGAAAGGATGTCAGCTGAGCTGCCACTATCAACTAATATCCTTTTTACAGGGTGCCTGGCGATCGTCATAGAGACGACTATGCCTTCATTGTTTACATTTTCCACTATAGCAGGTCCCCTCCAGGAATTACATTATTCGGCGCCTCCTCCCCTCTCGGCCGTTTAGGTGCAGAAGCTGATCCCCAGGACACCATTCCGACCGTTTGTTTAGTGGGGGCGTTGTCGACTGGGGCTTGGACAGGCGGGGGCCACATGAGGGCCGGCAGCGGCTGCGATGCCTTTTGGACATATTTGCCGAGGTAGCCCCGGTGAATGAGCTCCTCGATGGCATTCTTCAGACTGTAGCAGCTATCGGTATCGTGGCCGTAATCCCAGTGGAATTGGCAGTAGCGGCTCTTGTCGCGGGGAGGACCTTTCTTCATGGGAGGACGACGTTGGAGATAAGGCTCTCCCTCGATCTCCATTAGGATGTGGAATCGAGGGGCTAGAAGGGGCATGAGCTTACTTTCGTCGGGAACGGGGCTCCGATGCCTGTTGTCGGATCAACGAGGCGGGTCAGCTCGCCGGTGTCGAGGGGGCCCGTTGGGCTCAGGGCGAGCAGGCTTATGACTGGAGCTTCTTGAAGATTCCCAGTGGGTGAAGTCGGCTTCATCCACATGGATGTACTTTTGAGCTCGGAGGAGAAGATCGGAATAAGAGCTTGGCAGCTTCTTATCTAAAGAGAAGGTGAAGCGAGACGGGAGGAGTCCCCGCTTCAACGCCAACGTCGCCACCACGTCATCGAGATGGTAGACCTCGATGGCGGCGGCCTTGAACCGGGATACAAAGTCCCGCAGTGACTCTCCTTTCTTCTGACGGATGAAGAAAAGACTGTCGGCTACCCTTGGGATTCGCCGGCAAGCATCGAAGTGTGCCAGAAAGGCTTTCTCCAGCTCCCGGAAGGAGTTGATGCTATCAGGGGGCAGACGTGAGTGCCATACACGGGTGGCCTTCCGCAGAGTGGCAGGGAAGGCCTTGCAGAGAAGGGCGTCTGAAGCATCCTGGACTTGCATCATTGCTTTATAGCTCTCGAGATGATCGAGAGGGTCGGTCGTACCGTCGTACGTGTCCACCTAGGGGAAATGAAACCTGGATGGGACAGGCTCCTCCAATATCCGGCGGGTGTAAGGAGGACGAGTGTCAAACTCTTTCTCTGGCTGATGATTGATTTTCTTGACGAGCTCATCGAGCCGCCTGTTGTACTCCTCCAGGCATTCCTCCGCCTGGCGGCTGACTGTCGGGGCCCTCCGAGATGGCTCAGAAGAAGAAGAAGAAGAGGCAGAAGGAGATGGAGATGGGAGTCGGGACTTCCGCCTGAGCTCCTCCCGATGATGCGGCTCGGGAGGAGATTTATTGGGGCCATGGTCAGGGGACCGTGGCCGCTTGGGGGGCTCGCGTCGGGCTTCCTAGGGGAAGCTGGATGTCGGCCGGTCTCTCACCGACCGGCCTCCCGTCGAGGAGAACCTCCCCTCGTCGACTGCTTACTGGCGGGGAAAGCGGTCTGATGTTGGGTGGCCACGGACTGTTGTTGCTAGAGCCCGTGGACCATGGCGGTGAGATTTTGGACCTGACGGAAAAGGGTCGCCAGCCGCTCCCCTATTTGATCAGCGGCCTCCGACGGGGGTAGGTAACTGGAGGGTCGGTAACAGGGGGATTGGCCTCTTGCTGCCTAGTTGGCGGGGGAAGCCCCGCTGGACAGCTGACGGAGGCGTCCTGAGCTCGCGTCACCACCATGGTTTCTAGAAGAGAAGAGGGGAATGGGGGAGAGTCTCGCCTACTGAGATGTAGCGCCGGAAGAATGTTCGCTACTTTTTCTTGCCACCCCCCTTCCTAGCGTGCCAATCTGATGATGCCCAATCACCGATTCTAGACGTCGGGAACGGAGCGCTTCTCGAACCTTTGCTTCACTAGGTTGCCTGCAAAGAAGTCCCAAGACCGGAGAGGATTCTCCGATGGGACCCTCCGATGCCCAAGTTAGCAATTGAGGTCACAACTGAAGAGGAGCTCGAGTGAGCCCTTTTTGGTATGGAAAAGGGGATCCCAGAGAGGAGGGATTCCTTTCTTAGTGCTAAGACAGTGATTTTGGGGATTATCGCACATACCTGTTTAGAGAATGGATTAACCTTTTTATAGAGGTTGACATGATCACGTGGGATTCCGTGAGGAAGGAATATCTGCGGGTTCTTGGAAGTTATGTGGATCTAGGCTGGTTGGTGGATCCTGTCCCATCGAAGAGAGAGAAAACGGCGGTTGGTGGGTTCTGTCCCATCAATCAGTGGGGTTGCTGAGTTGTTGGGTCTAGTCCCATCAACAACGTGGCCAGTGGGTAGGTTGATCTGGCGTTGTCAGGCGGCGCGAGTCAGAGAGGTGGTTTCTTGAACTGCTGAGGCCATGCTGGGGCCAATCTGGAGAGAACTGGGACATCTCAACCTTCCTGGGGGAGCCGAGGCTGAGCCTGCTTGACCAGGGGCGGCCGGGGCCGACCTCCCCAGCCAAAAAGTGCCGGGGCGGGGCCAGCCAGGGATGGCCTGGACCGACTCGGCGGGCTCGGAGACGCCGAGGCCGAGAGGGGCCGGCCAGGAATGGCCGGGGCTGACTCGGTGGGCTCAGAAATACCGGGGCCGAGAGGGGCCGGCCGGGAACGATCGGGGCCGACTCGGCGGGCCTGGAGATGCCAGGGCCGAGAGTGGCCGGCCAGGAATGGTCGGGGCCGACTCGGCGTGCCTGGAGAGCCGGGGCCGAGAGGGGCCGGCCAGGAACGGCCTGGGCCGACTCGGCGGGCCTGGAGATGCCGGGGCCGAGAGGGGCCGGCCAGGAATGGCCGGGGCCGACTCGGCGGGCCTGAAGACGCCGGGGCCGAGAGGGGCCGGTCAGGAACGGCCGGGACCGACTCGGCGGGCTTGGAGACGCTGGGGCCGAGAGGGGCCGGCCAGGAATGGCCGGCCGACTCGGCGGGCTTGGAGACGCCGGGGCTGAGAGGGGCCGGCCAGGAACGGTCTTGGCTAACCATTAGAATTTATTTACACTTGCCCCATATGAGGCTTGCATCAGGAATCTGAATCTGCATCCCTCACCAGCATGGTAAATTGCAGAGTGACCAAGCATAGGCTTCAGTTATTTTTGACAAACTTCATTACAAAGATTTCAATTTGTAATCTCTTCAACCATCCAATAATAGTGGTTTGATGTCCACTAATTTTGTTCTTATTTATTTTGCTACTGTACTATTGACTTATTTACATCATCTCCTGATAGCCATCCTGCTAGCTCAAGCCTGACAACTTATTTAGGCTTCTAGGCATATGATGATAGTTGTGGTGTCTGTGAATTAAGACAAATGGTTGTCTGATTGTTTGATGCAGGAAGATGAGTTCAGCTTGACAAAGCAGCAAGAGAGATGGGTTGTGGGCATCATGTCATCTGTAACACTGGTGAAGCTTGCTCTGGCTTTCTGCTGCCGCTCATTCACGAAAGGGGGTCTCACGGCCTACATGCAGGACCACTTTTTGATGTCATTACAAATGTCATTGGTCTGGTGGCTTTACTTCTCGCCAATTATATAAAGGACTGGATTGATCCTGTTGGAGCTATCATTGTGAGTAGTGATCTTGTTATCACTCGTTTCATTGCACCTCAGTAGGAACTGTATAAGCAATTGCTTTGGTTTGCAACTGGAATTTGCATGCTGTTGCATCAGGAGGAGGAGGAGACTAATGTAAGAATGGAAAAGCTTATTGGAAAACTTAAAAGCTTAGCTGATGTAATGCCACTTTGCTGTCCCATATAAACCTCTCTCCTACAACGGTCGTCCACCTGGTGGCACCGGCCGATATATGAAGCAGAACGAGATACTTGGCTGTGAGGCAAACTGTAGGTGTTGGCCCAAAAGTTTGATTTAATTATCTGTGAATCCAGTTGCATCATTACTTTTGAACTTTAAATTGAAGAAGAGTGCATTATGTTTCTCACATTTCTTGAAAATCAACAGTCCTTGAAACCAACATGACTGACCACATTTGTATTTAATATATTTTGATGTACAGCTTGCGCTAAATACTATTCGTACGTGGTCGATGGCTGCGCTGGAAATGGTTAACTCCCTGGTGGGCCTGTCGGCGAAGCCAGAATTCCTACAGAAATTGACTTTACCTTTGCCGGAACCATCACGAGGCCGTTAAGACATATCGACATTGTGCGGGCCTGCACATTCGGCTCACACTACTTCGTTGAGATCGATATTGCCTTGCCATCAACCATGCGTTTGAGAGAGGCACATGGCATCGGGGAGGCCTTACAGGATAAGCTGCCTGAGATAGAGCGAGCCTTTTTTCACCTTGATTATGAGTTCACCCATCAGCCTGAACATGCACATGCTCATGATACATGACCTAGTTCATACATATTCGTTGCTTATCGTCTGCCTTGACTACTTGCTTGTCCTTATTGACATGTAATTGGGGGTTAAGAACTGCATGCTTATACCTAAATGCTTATCCCTAAGTCACTGAAATCTGAGGAATGAAAATGCCTCCTTAACCCTCACTGTAATCTTGTATCTGAGTTATGATTTATGAATAATTGATGAAGAATCAAAATACCTAATAATAGCTGGGGATGTTGTAACTCAATTTTTGTAGCTTACCGCAGGTTGTTGGTTCGATGCGTTTTAATAGCTATTGTATCTGTTTGTGTGTTATTATCATTATTATATTTTCTTGTATTATCATTTTATTATTATTATTATTATTATTATTATTATTATTATTATTATTATTATTATTATTATTATTATTATTATTATTATTATTGATGTGGTTGCCCGAGCCGTGTTAGAGTTGATGGGAGAAGAAACTGACGAAACCCCAGCTTCGGCCTTCGAGAGCCCCTCAACCTCGGACCCTGGTCCCTTCGGCCTCGGACCCTGGGTCCCCTTGGCATCAGACTGTGGGTCCCCTCGGCTTTGAACTCCAGATCCCCACTATCTCGAGTCGTCTGACACTACCATATGGCCCACTAACCACCTACAGTCACCATGTGGCTCACTAACCGTCTGCAACTGCGCGTGGTCACTATCCGTAACGGCGCATGCCTGATGCGACTAGGCTCATCTGCCACTTGTAGCACCGCACCTGGCAGGGGGTTGGCAGGATGGGATACCTCTAACATGCTCAGTGTCGGTTGCGATCCGTTTTTGTCATCCTGGCCAACTGTCTACTATCAAACAAGAACATCTCAGAATTAGCCACCCTTCAAGAGCGGGAAAGGGGATCTTCGAACAGGTATAAGAACCTTCACTCACAACAAAGAAAAGGATTTGAACTCAAGCTCTCTAGCTATTTTTCATTAGTTCTTTCTTCATTGTTCCTAAGTTGCTTACTTGACCGTCGGAGGGTTCCCACTGGTGCAACCGGTCTCCAGAGACTTTCTTGCAGGAACTTTATTGAGGAGGAGGATCTTCGTTTCCCGACATTCAAGGAACGTGACTTGGCGGCAACAGATTGGCGCGTCAGGTAGGGGGGAGAAAAGTAGTAAGCTTTAAACCAGCTAGCTGCAGACTCTTCTTTCCTGAGTAGTCAAGAAGATGGTGATGACGCGCGCGCAGGAGGTTTCTACCAGCTATGCTAGGAGGCATCACCAGGGAGCTGAGCCACCGGAGGCCGATCCCCTTGCTCCCCAGGCCGGCATTTTTGCACAGTCATCGCCACCGCCACCGCAGCAAGATGATCGGATCAACGCCCTGACCATGCAGGTCCAATCGCTGGTGGCAGTTCAGGTGCTACAACAATAGCCGACAGCCATCCAACGGCACCCAGAACCACCCTCATCAGTCCCGGGGGTGGTCCAGCCCAGCCAGCAGTCTATTCGAGGGAGGTCTCCTCTCCAGGAAGCCCGTTGTCGCCGTGCCTCACCCAGGCATCATCGCTGGGAGGCCTCCAAGAGGCCCCAGTCTCCTTCTCGCCATGCCAGAGCTTCTTTTAAGCAGCGACATGGAAAGGATACTGAGCGCACACATCCACATCGGCGCCACCCCTCTTCATCCTCGGGATCTTCGAGGGAGGGGTCCTTTGACGGCCGAATCGCTTGCCTGGCTGAGCGATAGCTAGACGAGTACAACCAGCGGCTGGAGAGCTCAGCCGCAAGATCACCAACCCGCCGAAGGCAGACTACAATAGCTGTCCTCCGCTGTCCCGCTACATCATGGAGGAGCCGATCTCGACCCAGTTTCGCCTTCCCTAACTGGACCCGTACGACCGCACCACTGATCCCCTGGACCATCTAGAGAGTATAGGGTCCTCATGCAGCTCCAGAGGGCAACTGACTCCCTTCTCTACATCGCCTTTTCCACCACCCTGAGGAAGGCAGCCTAAGCTTGGTACTCTAGCTTGCCACCGCGTAGTATCAACTCCTTCCGGCAGCTGGAGAGGGCCTTTCTGGCGCACTTCGATGCATGCTGAAAGATCTCGCGGGTGGCGGATAGTTTGTTTGCCATCCAGTAAAGGAGTGGCGAGTCACTAAGAGACTTCATTGCTTGGTTCAAGGAAGCTGCTCGCGAGGTCTACAACCTCGAGGACTCGGTGGCCACTCTAGCCTTGAAGCGAGGGCTTTGCCAATCCTGCTTCGCCTACTCCCTTGACAAGAAGCCCTCCAGTTCTTATGTCGAACTGCTGAGCCGGGCACAGAAGTATATCCGCATCGATGAGGCCGACTCTTTTCGATGTAAGGCAGATGGGGTTACAGCAAGAAGCAAGCCCATCCCGAGCCTATTGAGGCTCGACCCAGGAGGCCTGAGCCTCCCCGCTGATCGGACAACCGACCATGAGCGCTCGCTCCCAGGGAGGGACCCTTCACCCCCTTACTCGCCTCGATATCCCACATCTTGATGGAAATTGAGGGCAAGTCATATCTCCAGCGCCCTCCTCTCATGAAGCCAGGGACCCCCACAACAAAAATTTCTACTGTCATTTTCATCGGGACTAAGGCCATGACACTGAAGACTATTGCCAGCTGAAGTAGGCAATTGAAGACTTCATCCAGCGCGGCCACTTGGAAAAGTTCATCCAGAGGGAGAACCCAAGTGTGCCCGGCCTATCGACACCTTTGCCTCCTCAGGTCAGCGTTGATAACACTCCGACCGAGAAGACTATGGCTATAATTTTTTGGGGGGCGGCAGCACCTCCAAAAGGCTACGAGGGATGAGGGGTTAGATTATGTAATTCCCTTCTTTAAAAGAGACCTAGAGGGGGTAGTTAATAGTAATGATGACAGCGTCATCGGGTCAATGACGATCGCGAAGCACCCTATAAAGAGAATCTTAGTTGACAGTGGAAGTTCGGTTGATATTCTTAGTTATGATGCCTTTGTTTGAATGGACTTGTCCCCTAGCTCCCTTCAGCTTATTTCCATGCCTATAATAGGCTTTCACAGGAGACTCCGTGAGGGTTGAGGGAGAGATCACTCTCCCGATCACAGCCAGGATGCCATCGTGTCAAAGCACGGTCTTCATAAACTTTATGGTTATCCGAGTTCCCCTGGCCTACAAGCCATCCTCGGAGACCCGATCTGAACCTCTTAGATGCTGTCATCTCCACTAAGAGATTGCTTGTGAGGTTTCTCACCAGTGAGGGAGTCAGAAAGATGCGGGGAGAGTGAAACCCATTGCCATTCTGTTACCATATGGCCCCAACCCTTAGGGGGTGACGACTGTATCAGTACCTGAGTCGCTTGACCCTCGAGATTCAGAGAGGAGGGGGGAGCCAAATGAGCATCTGCTGACTTTTCCAGTGAGGGAGGACCCGATGAGGATAGTCCAAATCAGGGCCCTTCTCCTCGAGGGGGCGCGAGACCAACTTCTCACTTTTCTCCGAGCCAACTCCGATATCTTCGCTTGGTCAGCGTCCGACATGCCACGTATACCCAGAGAGGTAATTACCCATTAGCTCAACATTAATTTAGGATATCGGCTTGTCCGACAGAAGAAGAGGAGCTTCGCCCCCGATTGGCAGAAGGCCATTGATAAGGAGATCCGCAAGCCGGTGGCTTCCGGCCACTCCGGAAGGTCCACTATCTCGACTGGCTAGCCAACGTGGTGATGGTCCGCAAAGTTAGCGGGAGCTGGAAGATGTGTGTTGAATTCATCGATCTTAACAAGGCGTGCCCCAAGGATAGCTTCTCATTCCTCAGATTGACCAGATAGTGGACGCAACGTCTGGCCATGAGACCCTCAGCTTCATAGATGCCTTCTCGGAGTATAACCAAACAAGATGGATCCAGCGGACGAGGAGGCTACTTCATTTATGACCGAGAAGGGCATATACTGTTACAAGGTAATGCCCTTTGGGCTAGAGAATGCTGGGGCCACATACCATAGGCTAATGAACAAGGTCTTTGAGGACCAAATCGGAAAGCAACATGGAGGTGTACATGGACGACATGCTAACTAAGAGTATCTGCACCGCTGACCATGTTACTGACTTGGCAGAGACCTTTAGCAATCTTCGTCGATTCTAAATGAGGCTGAATCACCGCAAGTACACTTTTGGGATTACAGCAGGCAAGTTCCTGGGCTTCATGATGATATAGCGGAGGATTGAGGTGAACCCCGACAAGATTCAAGCCATCCTTGACATGAGCCCCCAGCTAACAAGAAGGAGGTGCAGCGCTTGATCGAAAAGATGGCTGCTCTGAGTCGTTTCCTATCCAAGTCAGCAGAGAGATGCCTGCCTTTCTTCAAGGAGATGCGCAAAGTAAATGGCTTCAAGTGGACAAAGAAGTGTCAAAAAGCCTTTGAGGAGCTGAAGGAGTTCCTATCCATCCCATCGTTACTGTCCAAACCGCGACGGGGAAGAGCTTTTCCTCTATCTCGCAGCTTCCCCCGAGGTCGTAAGCTCCGTGCTCATCTGCATGGATGCCGATGGGACCCAGAAGCCGATTTATTACACCAGCAAGGTGCTTCATGATGCGAAGACCAGGTATTCTAAAATCGAAAAGATCATCTTTGCTCTAATTGTCTCACCTCAGCATTTCAGGCATTACTTCCAAGCCCACCCTATCATGGTGCTGACGGACCAGCCACTCGGGACGATTTTGTCCCATCCTGACACCTCCGGTCGGCTGGCGAAGTGGACCATCAGGTTGAGGGAGTTCGACTTATCCTTCTGACCAAGGTCAGCGATGAAGTCCCAGGTGTTAGCTGACTTTCTGGTCGAGTGCATGTGGGCCGAGGAGCAGCCAAAGGAACCCCACTCGGAGTCCACAAACATGACGGCTGGGGTGGGAGGAGAAGACTGGATCCTCCATGTGGACGACACATCTAATTCCCAGGGAAGTGGAGCCGGGCTCATCTTGGCGAGCCCGAAAGGAGAGACGGTGGAGTACGCCTTCCGTTTCCTCTTCCCTGCCACCAACAACCAAGCGGAGTATGAAGCCTTGTTAGCGGGAATGAGGCTGGCCAAGGAACTCGGAGCAAACCATCTCAGAGCCTTCACCGACTCTCAACTTGTCTCCAGATAAGTCGCTGGAGAGTACGAGGCCCGAGACCCCATCATGTCCCATTACCTGAGTAAGGTCCAGTCCCAGGCCTCCCTGTTTGCTTATTTTTGTGTTAGTTACATTCTCATGGGTGAGAATGCTAGAGCTGATGCATTATCCCGCTTGGCCACTTCGGCTAACGAGACCCTAGGAAGGACCTACATAGAGCATCTGGAGGCCTCGAGCATCGAGATCGTCAAGGAGGTCCTGCCGATCATCCAGGAGCCCACTTGGATGGACGCTTACGTCCGATACCTCACCGATGGTGCCTTCCTCGAGGACCGATGGAGGCCAGGTTGCTCAAGCGGTAAGCTTCTAAATTCCTGATACTGGACAGGCAGCTATACGAAAGTCTTTCTCATACCCAATCCTCAAGTGCGTTGGCCCTGTGGAAACCAATTACATCCTCCGAGAGATTTACGAGGGTATCTGTGAGAGTCACTGGGGGGCAAAGTGCTGGCGTACAAGGCCCAATGCCAGGGGTATTACTTGCTCATGATGAAGGAGGATGCCTCTGAGCTAGTTCGAAGGTGCGATAGCTATCAGTGACACACCAACATCAGCGGCAGCCAACCTCTCAGCTGAACCCTTTGACGGCCCCATGGCCCTTTGCTCAGTGGGGAATGGACATCCTAGGATCATTTCCCTCGCGCTCTGGCCATCGAAGGTTCCTGCTAGTTGCTGTCGACCACTTCACCAAATGGGTTGAGGCAGAGCGTTGGCTAATTACCGAGAGCAAGGTAAGATCCTTTTTCTGAAAATCCATAATATGCCGGTTTGGATTGCCGCATACCCTCGTTACCGACAACGGCCAACAATTCGACAATGCTCCCTTCAGAGGATTTTGCATGGAGTTGAGCATCCATCAGCGGTTTACCTCTCTCAGTCACCCTCAGACCAACGGGCGGTCGAGGTGACGAACCGCAATATCCTCCAGGGGCTCAGGGTGGTTGGATGACTTCAAGGGGAGATGGGCGGAGGAACTTCCTAACATGCTATGGGCCTATCACAAAATGCCGCGGGCTCCCACCAAGGAGACCCCCTTCAGCCTTGTTTTTGGATCTAAGGCTTTCATCCCTGTGGAGATTGGCATCCCGAATCCCCGACGGAGTCATATGATAGGAAGGATAACTCAAACCAGCTGCGAGCTAACCTTGACCTCATAGAGGAGTGCGTGATGAGCGCAGCTTAGGATGGCTGCCTATCGCCAGCGAACTGCTAGGTACTACAATGCTCGTGTCGCTCCAGGGCATTCCTGCCAGGGGACCTAGTCCTCAGGCGGGCCAAGGTCTCAAAGCAATGGAGGAAGGCAAGCTATCACCAAACTGGAAGGATCCTATCGGGTCACCGAGGCTCTCTACCATAGAGTGTATCGATTCAAAGGACTTGATGGAAAGTCACTCCCCTGAACCTAGAATTCTGATAACCTCCATCGGTACTACCAGTAATGTATGCTTTAATATTGGGTTATGAAGCGTTTATATTTACTTGGATTTGCTTATCTCATATTCTCGACTAATAAAAATATGTTCAAGTAACTCATCTTTTTAGCCAAAGCCCAACTTCGGTCGGCACTGAAAGCCCGAGCCAGCTCGGCACCAAAGCCCACCTCTGGTCGACGCTAAAAGCCCGAGGCCAGCTCGACACCAAAGCCAACTCCGATCCGCACTGAAAGCTCAAGGTTAGCTCGGTACCAAAGCCCGACTCCGATCGACATTGAAGGCTCGAGGCCACTCGGCACCAAAGCCCGATTTCGGTTGGCACTGAAGGCCCGACCAGCTCGGCACCAAAGCCCGACTCTGGTCGGCACTAAAAGCCCGAGGCCAGCTCGGCATCAAAGCCCGACTTCGGTTGGCACTGAAAGCCCGAGGCCAGCTCGGCACCAAAGCCTGACTCTGGTCGGCACTGAAGGCCCGAGGCCAGCTCGGCACCAAACCCCGACTTCGGTCGACACTAAAAGTCTGAGGCCAGCTCGACACCAAAGCCCGACTCTGGTTGCACTAAAAGCTTGATGCCAGCTCGGCACCAAAGTCTGACTCCGGTCGGCACTGAAGCCCGAGGCCAGCTTGGCACCAAAACCCAACTTCGGTCAGTGCTGAAGTCCTAAGACCAACTTGGCACCTAAGGAACGACCTCGGCCAACCCTGAAGTTCCGATGACCGCTCGATGCTACAAGCTTGTCACGAGACTTACACCTCGATGACAAACTTGGGTTTCCGCAAAGGGAAGCTCCGAGGCCACCTCAGCACTCCCACAAGGATCCGATCCTACATAGAAACTAAGTCGTGGACTTGCTTGCGCCGAGCAGACAGACACGATGATCCCACCAGGGCCACGCAGTCCTATCAAGAGTCCTACGATGGCGGGCTGTGTGGGAAAGTATAGTAATTTAAGCTAAGTACTCAGAGCATTAAAAGGAAGATTTCAAAAAAAATCATTTTCATTACTTTGAATGTTTACAAAATGCCAATCAAGTCGGACTTTAATACAAAAAAAGAGAGGCAGAAATACAAGTGATCAGGGCTCGACCGGTGCGGACTCATTGTTGGTTGCCCTCGGTGCCGCGATGACCCCTTGGGCTCCTCATCCGGCTCAATGCCTTCAATGCTAGGAAGGCCGAAGGCCTTGGCCACCTTCTCCTTACCATCATGGAAGCCCTGGAGGTAAAGGCCGGCGGAGGCCTTGACCAGCTCGTCCGTAAAGCTGGCGGGCGGCCGCTGCCCTCGCCTCGCGGCTAGCCCTTTCTTCAGCGGCGGCGACTGCTTCCTCCGCCCTTTGGACTGTGGCCTCCCCCTTCGCTGCCCGGGCATTGGCCATCCTCACCACTTCCTCCGCATTCTCGGCCTCTCCTCGGCCGCTTTCATTCGATTAGAGGGCATCGATTCGAAAGTCTCTAGCGGTGATGACCCCCATGGTGACCCCCAATTGCTCCACGGCCACCCGGGCGCGCTTAGCCTTAGTAGCCACCTGATGCTCGGCCTCCTCAAGTTTTGCGGCCCGTTCGGTCCGCACTATCTCCAAGGCTTCCTCTGCCCTCTCGGCTTGGGTTCAGGCATCGGCGGCCTCCTGCTGGGCCTGGCGGAGAACAGCCTCACCCTGGTCGAGAACTTCCTTCATGGCGACCAGGGAGTTCTAGACTGCATCAAAGGAAAGTCAGCACAAGACAGTTAAAAAAATCTTAATTCTTGTGAGATGGAGTACCTACCCAAATATGAGCCACGAAGGCCTCTCTGAAGAAGGCCGAGGCCCCCTGCTGATGGAGCTCCCCCTGGAACTCGGCAGGCAGATCTGGGAGATGAGTCGCTCTGCTCGATGACTATGGTTCATTACCGAGGGCCGGAAGAGAATTACCTCGGCCTCGCCTCCCTCCGCAGTCCCGATCGGTCTGGGTGCTGCGAATGCCGTGCCGAGGCTGATGGCATTTCCTCTACTGTCAGCCCCGCTGCCATCGGATGGTCCTCGCTCACCCATACCCCTGCGGATGGGCCCTCGTCTGGGCTCGGCCCCACCTCTGCTTGCACTGGTTCAGCGGCCAAGGTGGCAAGCTTTGCCGGTGCGGTGATCGCGTCAACTCTTGCTCCCTCCGGGGGAGTGTCGGCTGTAAGGTCAATGGCGGGACCGGGCACTCGATCCCCTTGAGACTCACGCTTCGGGGGAGGCAGGGACCATGCCAGGGACTAGCTTGGGGTCCGGACCAGCTGCCTCCCACTCGGTCTCCCGGTGCCTTCGAGCGCTCTCTTCCTCTTCACTATCGCCCTCCTTGCGACGTGAACCGGTATCTTCATAACTGCACAAGTCAATGGCCGAGGTGTGAGCACACAAAAAAAGGGGGGAAGGAAAAGGAGATAGATCAAAGGTCAGGAGGGGCTTGCAACTGCTCACCGCTGCTCGAAGAGACGCCCACAAGCCGGAGGTTCTCCTCCGACAGAGTTGGTTGCAGCAAGGGACCACGGCAGTCAACAGCTGCCGAGCGCCTCCTTGTCCCTCGGGCACTGACTGATCCTTGTTCAGCCTATGTCCGGGTCTTCCCACCTCGGCCTTACCCCATCAAGATCAGCAAAAAGAAGCGGGTATTCCACCCCTTAACTGATGAAGGCAGGCCTAGTTTTAGGGTTCGACTGGGCCTAGGCTGGAATAGCCACCAGCTCGACTGTTGAGTGAGGGTATAGAGAGAACATAAGAGTGAAACCCTAAATTCTATGCCCTGAAAGTGACAGAGCACCATGAAGCCGCAAATGGTCTGAATGGAATTCGAAACCAGCTGCGCGGGCATTAGAGAATATAGGTCGAGGAGATTATTGAAGAAGGGGTGGTAGGGCACGCGGAGACCTATCATAAGAAAGACCTCGTAAACGGCAACTCTACCAGGCCGGAGGAGATTACCCTATCGTCGGAGGTAGGGAGGATCAGTCGGATGCTGCTTGGGATCTGGTAACGGGCCCTAATATTGGCTAACTCTTGGCCCATTACGGTGGAGGCGGTCCCTTTCGGAGATTCCGTCCCCACCCTCGATGGGGCACCCGCGGCCCAAGTGACTCCTAGCAGGAGCCCGGCCAGCGATTCACCGCTAGGATAGAGGAACAAGGTCCTCGAAGGAAGGATAGGAGGACTAGGAAGGTGGAGGAGAAGGGGAAGTTTGTTGTCGTGAGGAAAAATGATCCTCAGAGGGATGGAAGAAGACTAGGACAGAGAGAAGGCCATGGGAGAAGCTTGGGATGATCGGGGGGACTGACCTGGATTAGGGGGAAGAAAATTAGGAACAGCAAGATTGGGAGAAGACACGGACAAGGCAAGAGCTCGAGGAAGAAGACGATTCGGAAGCAGAATGTCAGATTCAGAACTTTCCTTTGGCTTTACACCAGTTTCGAATCGTCCTATCTAGCCTAGCCAACCACGTGGACACCTACCATAGGCGGTGTCACCTCAGCATTCGCCCGGTACGTGGAGTGCTCCGCCTCGACCAATCATGGAGCATCAGTGGCGTCAACACCATAATGGCAATGATGGCAGTTGCTTCTCGTGGGTTCCAAAAAGACACCCCATTTCAAGGCGATCCCCATAGATCTGACAGTTGGCAGGGGCGATGGCACTACAACACCCAAGTCACCTGTGCTAAGAAATCGCGCCTTTTGCAATTAGCAACGCATCGGGATCAACCACCTGGAAGCTTACGCCCCTTTCGCCACCCACGTCGTCTCAGGGGCAAGAGGACATCTGATGTGGCTGCCCGAACTGCATTAGAGTTGACGGAATAAGCAACTGATGGAACCCCAGCCTCGGCCTCCGAGACCCCCTTGGCCTCGGACCCCAGGTCCCCTCGACCTCGGACCCTAGGTCCCCTCGGCCTCGAACCCCAGGTCCTTAGCATCGGACTGTAGGTCCTCTCGGCCTCGACTCCAGATCCCCACTATCTCGAGTCGCCTAACACTATCAGACTCCAGATCCCCACTATCTCGAGCCGCCTAACACTATCATATGGCTCACTAACCATTTGCAGTCGCCACTATCCGTAACAACGCATGCCTGCCTGACGCGACTAGACCCATCTGCCACTTATGACGCCACGCCTAACGCGACAAGACCCATCTGCCACTTATGACGCCACGCTTGGCAAGGGACTGACATGATGGGATACCTCGGAATAATCAGTGTCGATTGCTGGCAAGGGACTGGCAGGATGAGATACCTCTGATATAATCAATATCGATTGCGACCTGTCTTCGTGTATCGGATTGCGACCTGTCTTCGTGTCGATTGCGACCCATTTTCATGTCGATTGCAAGAACACCTCAGAATTAGTCATCCTTCGAAAGCCGAAAAGATCTTCTAAAGGTACAAGAACCTCACAATCCGTCTTTCTTATACGAATTACGTTGGCAGCAACAATCATCATTATAATCTTTTCTTGCACTTGTCTGGCTTTAGATTTATAATAGAAGCTACGCAAGAATTTTTCCTGAGTTGAAAAATAGGCTTGAAATCTTGAACAAACGAAGGATAAAAGCTGTTGCTACTCATATTTTCCTGTTGTTCTACGAAAATAGAAGAACGAGTTTGTGAAAAGGAAAATGCTTCAATACGGCTCGATAGATAGATTTAGAGCAGTCGTTTAAAACAGCACTTAAACTACCGCTTTGATGATGTGTCGAGTATTAAGTTAAATACGTTGGAGAACTCGTATGAATAACAAACTGAGAATATAAAGAACACGAAAAATCATTTGAAGCAGGGTATTATTAGAAGCCTAAATAGAGTCCAGGCGCGCACAGAAGAAAACGAGGGGCAGCAAGGAAAAAGCAAGGACTGGTAGACATATATTATTAACCACGGAAACTTTTTCAGTCGTTCAGTCGTCAGTTGGAAGGTGCGAAGAAGATGGCATCCGAGGTCCTCTTGGACCTGAACAGCTTCTCCATCTCTAGAGTGGTGTTGAACGCAGATTCCAGCACTTCCGGCGATATAGCCTTCCAGACCGACGTCCTCCCTGCCAGATGACTGAACACCGGGCTGCAAAATTCCACAAACATCACAACATATTCAGACGCTAACACCAAACAATTCTAAATCCGATTCGATCAGCCAACATTAATTATCGGTAACGCTGCATATATATTAAAGAGAAAGCAACAGTGAAATTTACTTACTTAGGAGTGGTGATGATGGAGAACCAATCCATGCCATCAGCATCAGCAATCTTGGACACCACAAAGAACCTCGGCACGATGAACAGATAGCCACCCTTCACATGGGTCTCCAGCACCCGCTTGCCATCGACGCCGACAACCTGAACCCGACCGCTCCCCCTGACCACATACGTCACCTGGAACGCAGAGTCGCTAGAGAAGCCCGGCGAGCACATGGCATGGCCCTCAATCCTAACAAGGTCGGCTCCGAGGCCAACCTCGCCAACCAGGGGAAGGTTCTTGGTGTTCAGCACGACGACACAGCCAGCATTCTTGATGTCGGTATCCAGAGGAGCCTCTAAGCAGTTGAGAACCAACCCTTCCCTGTCCTCAGGTTTGGGCACGGGCATTTTCTGGCCGGCCTTCAGTTTAGCGATGCCGGAGTTGGTTTGGCTGTGGACCAGCTTCTTGGCCTCATCTTCTTTGAGGTCCCAGGCGCGGCTGACGAACTCGGGGGTGAAGCCGGTGAAGAGGCCGTTGGCGCCGGTGAGCTGGAAGTTGGTGAATTTTCCAGCCTTATGGCCCTTCGAGGTGTCACCCAAGAAGAGGACAACGAGGTCGATGTCGTTCGGATTGAACCACCAGGTTACGACGCCAAAGGGAAGGGCAAGGGAGTCGCCTTGCTTGATGGGTAGGACCTTATCTTTGGTGGCCTCTGGCAACACGATTCCGCAAGTACCGCTTCCTGTGTTGTAACCAAGCCAAAGGTCTCTTTTACAATCGTTATATCTTAGAAAACATTTAAGTCTGCGCCAAAGATCTTTTTTTTTTTAATTGTAAAATTGGATTAAAAGGAACAACGCTACTAGCAGAGCATTATTTTCAGAAGAGAGAAAAAAAAAATTTCCATCATTCTTAAAGATTTTCTTTTTTTAAAAAAAAAACTCCATGTCAGATCTGTTCCACAAAAAACTGAATCGAACTACAATATTGAGCAAAATAAAAATAAAAAATAAAATATCAGATTTTTTTAAAATATTGTACTAAGTTTCCATCTTGATTCCGTTTGGCTCGATTAATTCACTAAAAATTAGAAAAATTTTGTTCTCTCTGGCCCACTGCACAAGACTCAAAGATCGAAAGAGATCAGATTAAACCACCACCACAGGAGCTCATATTATAGGTCCCCTTGACTCCAGTACGGCAGTACCCCAGCCAGAATACTATGTTTCTATTTAATAAAATATATCAATCAGCGACCTTAAAGAGCCATCGCAATCCCTCCGTGCAGGCGATTAAGAAAACACATCAAACCCTAAATCGAATTCAAAAAACACAAACGAAGGGGGTGGGGGTAAAAACAAAAGGAACAGTCGCGATCAAAAAATTAAAAAATAAAAAAAATTCATTTCCTTACCTTGGAGTACGTAAGCAACCTTGGCGGAGTCGGAGTAGCTGGGAAACGCGAGCCTTGCTTCTCCAAGGCGAGCTTCGCCGCCCCGATCTTGGCCTCACGGAGCATCGGCAGCTCCTCGCTGCACCACTCGTAGTAGGAGCCTCCATCCCCACCGTATGCCTTCTTTGGCAGCTTCGGAGTCAAATCGATATCCATCGCCACCAAACTAAACCGATCAAAGAAGAAGACGAGGACTAGGAAGAGGAGGAGAGAGGAATTGTTTTGACTTGAGGGAAGCCGTGGCGAGATTAAATACAAGAGGAAAGGAAACGGAAGAGACGAAGACGGTGACGGTGACGGTGACGTGGCTAAGAACGGATAAAAACAGCGGAATTCGGATATTAAGGCTTGGATCCCGGGGTCTTTCTTTTTTGGTGGGATATGGATTAAAAAGAACGAAATTATTGACTCGAAGCCGGTAATAAGAAAGTAATAATCTTTTCTATCGATTTCTTTCTTTATTTATTTATCACGAATAAAGTTACGATATGATCTTCCTTATTTATCTCAGATAAGTTACAATATTGTAATTTCGTTTTTTTTTTTTCAAATTAGCCATTCGTTTCAATCAACGAATGCAGCGAGAAATCCTGTCAATTATACTGGATTGCTTAAACGGTCCTTTAATATCTTTCTTTTATTATTTTAATATAATAAAATAAAATTTGGAGAGTATTTAGATATCTTTTTTATGAAGAGGGAATAAAAATATAATTGTGGCAACACGCGTCTAACTCGAAATGAATGTGGGGTTGGGTGATCTGATGGATATGTTGACCCCAAAGGGTCGGAGGTGGTACGTGGAAGGAAATCACTGCAATTGTTTTTATTGCTCCACCTTTATTGATGTGCCATACGAAATGAAAAAGGGAAAGATCGGGGAGGATAGAGATTAAAATAGTGCTTGACGGTGAGGGGACTCATGTGGTAAGCAGCCTAAATAACTTTCCTTTTTATGCTTTATATTGATCCATTTTATTCAGTAAACATGTAGATTATATTTTATCTCATTATTATAGGAACTCATAAATTATATATATATATATATATATAAAGGAAAAAATAAAATAAAATTGATTATATTCAAATGTTTAGATGTGTCATCTCTTCGCCTTTAAATTTTTTCATCCATGAATTTCAAAGATAATTTTTTAAAAAAAATAATTTTAATTTTTATATAAATTAAAATATAAAAAAATGATTAAATCCTATACTTTTTTTCTTTCTACATATAAACATATATTAAAAAGGTTTTTTTAAAAAAATAATCTTTTAAAATTAACATGGAAGCTCTTCTTACCCAAAAAAAATTATTTTAATTCAAACTTAGAATATCTTTGTACATAAGCTTTCTTTTATCTCTTAAAATTTTATAACCTATAAATGATCTAATGTCTTAAAGCTCCATACCTCTTTAATGATTAAGATAACTTTTAGAATTTAATATATAATAATAAATTGAATGTTTTGAATTATGTGACCCCTCATGATTAAGATGACTTATAAAATTTTATAACTTATATCATAATAAACTAAATCTTTAAAACTTTTTAAGAATTATATAAACAGTATCCTAACGAGTTTTATAACTCTTGCATTATTTATAACTTAAATAAATTCTTAAATTTCAAACTTCATCACCTAGAAGTTTAGAGATTTATTTATTTTAGGCTATCAAGTCTATATTCATAATAAAAGAAATAGCATGTTGCATTAGGTAAGCCCAGATAAAAAAAAAGATTACGTTAGATAGCTGACAATCAGCATAAAATTTCGATAATCCTTTAAAAAGTCTTAAATAGAGCATAATAGAGGAAGCAGATTCATGTAGCTGATCCCATGTCGTTGGGAAAAGGCTTAGATTAGTTGAGTTGAGTTGAGAAGTTTATATTCATAATAAAAGAAATAGCATATTGTATAAAATCTATTAGAGAACTCCTCTATTACAAAAATTCTTCTTTGGTAACCTAGTTCTTGATCTAATCATATTTTAGGATGACATTACAGCTACAATTATATACATCAATAAACTTTAGCCTTTATCAAAAGAATGCGATTAATGTGAGCACCCTATAACATCGTATGTTATGTATTAGTTTAACTATCAACTAACATTCAACATAAACTAATAGAATTGGATCATTATAAGCACAGTAGATTTCCTAACTTACGCATGTGTTTTGTTAAATTATTGGGTCAATTCAAACTTAATTAAAAATATTTATAAATAACATAAAATCCTAATGATATTTAAAATTTTTTAATTTTTTTCTAAATTAACTAGCTAGATTTTAGTCTAATACACTATAATAATTTTGAATATTTTGTTTTATTTTAAAAATTATAATTCTCATTTTGAATACCTATTAATCTTTATATTTCATCTATATAGCCTAACATTGCATGAACCACCGATGATCCATCCATGGATCACCCATACCAAGCATGCCGTAAAGGGTATTTGGCAACCTTGATCATATAGATTAACAAGCTCCAGCCATGCGACACCATCCTAATTCTTCATGCTCATGATATTTTCAAATAAAAGATATTGTTGTGTATCATTTCAATATAGTTTGTGGAGTCTAAAATGCGTTAGTTAGTTAGTACAAAATACAAAAAAAAAAAAAACTAATTAATTATTTGGCTAGAGAAATTTATTTGTTTGACACCCACTCAATTATTTTCAAATCCAGCAACCCTTTTAGCACCAACGCTGTGCACTTTCAATTATATATATATATATATATATATCTTCCTGAAAAATCTAATCATCTAGAGTTGGTAAAATTTAAGCTAACAAAATCGAAAGGTATGGTATTATGAAAAAGTTTGCACAAAGTTATGTTGACAATTTAACTTGGGTTCTCTCAATCTTGCCGTGCGAAACTACTTTGTTGACTCAATTATTGATTTTGATGATAAAAGCCATAAGTATATTTCTTATATTTTTAATAAATTTGATAAGTATTTCAGGATTTAAGATTGGTTATTCATCAATATATTACTTAGAAAATCAGTTTCAAGTTGAATTTAAATGGAATTTATGTAAGTTCAGAACTTGGAGCCGACACCCTAAATCCTCGGAGCCAACTTCAGAGAGTATCAGAACAGTGTTGATTTTCGGCACGCTTCGAGCCGACACCTAAATTTTTGGAGCCGACACATAATAACTTGGAGTCGACACCTGCAGAGTGTGGAGTCGACTCTAGACCAGTTACAGAGAATGATATTTTCGAACACTGACGGAGCCGACACCTTCAAAAAGTTGGAGCCGACTCCAGATCTCATCGAGCCGATACTTCAAAATCTTGGAGCCGATACCTTGATGGACCATTTATTACTATTTTTAGGATCCCGATTTGGAGCCGACACCTGAAGACCTGGAGCCGACACCTCCACGTCAGAAATAGAATTTTAAGTTTTCAACGGATATATTTTTCTTACCTAATCTCTAACGGATATATTTTCTTTTGGTAAGGTACATACAAGGACAACTCCAACGGCTATTTTTCACCTACTCATGGATTGAAACGCCTATAAAATAGGATTGAATCGTTTGAAAAAAAGAAGAACGGAAAAAAATAGTGAAATAGAAAGAAAAAAAAGGAGAAATCAAAAATCCCTCTTCAAGAAATTTTCTGAGCCAAGGCCTATCCACTATTGAGAGTTAGAAGAGGAATCCAAAAGAGCCAAAAGAGCTATTTCAAAGGATTTCCCTAGTTTTGAAGAAGAATGAGAAAAGCCCTAAATCTTCATCCGTTTCTTCACCAAAATCTCTTCAAGTGCTCTAATTCCATTCAATTCAAAAGAGAAGGAGAAGAGAAGAAAAGAAGAAAAGCTCAAGCCCTACCTTGCTTCAGAAATTAAGCTTTTCTATTTCTATTTACTTACATTGTTTATTTGCTCAATTAAGGAGCTGTTATTGTTGTAAACTCTTAATTAATTTGTTGTTTGTCTAATTCAATCAGGGGATTAAATTAGTTGACGTTGTTAACCTCGGGGTAAGCTAAGTGTAGCTTATGTTGGGTTTCGTGCTGGTGAGCCTAAAAAAACTAGCTGGATTCGTTGTGACCCCTGTCAATATGAATAGGTAAACTCCCCTTTAATATATAGAGTTTATTACTTCCTTCATTTCCTTAATGTATGCAACATTCTTCTCCCCCTTTTTGTCATTGATCAAAAAGAAGATTGAAGAGTTTACAATGAATTTGAGCATAATACATTAGGATAATATGATCATTCATACATATTAATAACAGTCATACAGATCATCAAGTAAGATCAATACCACATATATTATATACATCAATAAACTTTAGTAACCTAGTTCTTGATCTAATCATATTTAGGATGACATTATAGCTACAATTATATACATCAATAAACTTTAGCCTTTATCAAAAGAATGCGATTAATGTGAGCACCCTATAACATCGTATGTTATGTATTAGTTTAACTATCAACTAACATTCAACATAAACCAATAGAATTGGATCATTATAAGCACAGCAGATTTCCTAACTTACGCATGTGTTTTGTTAAATTATTGGGTCAATTCAAACTTAATTAAAAATATTTATAAATAACATAAAATCCTAATGATATTTAAAATTTTTTAATTTTTTTCTAAATTAACTAGCTAGATTTTAGTCTAATACACTATAATAATTTTGAATATTTTGTTTTATTTTAAAAATTATAATTCTCATTTTGAATACCTATTAATCTTTATATTTCATCTATATAGCCTAACATTGCATGAACCACCGATGATACATCCATGGATCACCCATATGAAGCATGCCGTAAAGGGTATTTGGCAACCTTGATCATATAGATTAACAAGCTCCAGCCATGCGACACCATCCTAATTCTTCATGCTCATGATATTTTCAAATAAAAGATATTGTTGTGTATCATTTCAATATAGTTTGTGGAGTCTAAAATGCTTTAGTTAGTTGCAAAATACAAAAAAAAAAACTAATTAATTATTTGGCTAGAGAAATTTATTTGTTTGACACCCACTCAATTATTTTCAAATCCAGCAACCCTTTTAGCACCAACGCTGTGCACTTTCAATTATATATATATATTCTTCCTAAAAAATCTAATCATCTAGAGTTGGTAAATTTTAAGCTAACAAAATCGAAAGGTATGGTATTATGAAAAAGTTTGCACAAAGTTATGTTGACAATTTAACTTGGGTTCTCTCAGTCTTGCCGTGCGAAACTACTTTGTTGACTCAATTATTGATTTTGATGATAAAAGCTATAAGTATATTTCTTATATTTCTAATAAATTTGATA
Organism: Calamus simplicifolius; assembly: GCA_900491605.1. NCBI lineage: Eukaryota > Viridiplantae > Streptophyta > Magnoliopsida > Arecales > Arecaceae > Calamus > Calamus simplicifolius. The sequence goes on from UESW01003896.1 coordinate 786,335, forward strand.
AGTGTTTCAGGATTTAAGATTGGTTATTCATCAATATATTACTTAGAAAATCAGTTTCAAGTTGAATTTAAATGGAATTTATGTAAGTTCAAAACTTGGAGCCGACACCCTAAATCCTCGGAGCCAACTTCAGAGAGTATCAGAACAGTGTTGATTTTTGGTATGCTTCGGAGCCGACACCTAAATTTTTGGAGCCGACACATAATAACTTGGAGTCGACACCTGCAGAGTGTGGAGTCGACTCTAGACCAGTTACAGAGAATGATGTTTTCGAACACTGACGGAGCCAACACCTTCAGAAAGTTGGAGCCGACTCCAGATCTCATCGAGCCGACACTTCAAAATCTTGGAGCCGATACCTTGATGGACCGTTATTACTATTTTTAGGATCCCGATTTGGAGCCGACACCTGAAGACCTGGAGCCGACACCTCCACGTCAGAAATAGAATTTCAAGTTTTCAACGGATATATTTTTCTTACCTAATCCCTAACGGATATATTTTCTTTTGGTAAGGTACATACAAGGACAACTCCAACGGCTATTTTTCACCTACTCATGGATTGAAATGCCTATAAAATAGGATTGAATCGTTTGAAAAAAAGGAAGAACGGAAAAAAATAGTGAAATAGAAAGAAAAAAAAGGAGAAATCAAAAATCCCTCTTCAAGAAATTTTCTGAGCCAAGGCCTATCCACTATTGAGAGTTAGAAGAGGAATCCAAAAGAGCCAAAAGAGCTATTTCAAAGGATTTCCCTAGTTTTGAAGAAGAAGGAGAAAAGCCCTAAATCTTCAACCGTTTCTTCACCAAAATCTCTTCAAGTGCTCTAATTCCATTCAATTCAAAAGAGAAGGAGAAGAGAAGAAAAGAAGAAAAGCTCAAGCCCTACCTTGCTTCAGAAATTAGGCTTTTCTATTTCCATTTACTTACATTGTTTATTTGCTCAATTAAGGAGCTGTTATTGTTGTAAACTCTTAATTAATTTGTTGTTTGTCTAATTCAATCAGGGGATTAAATTAGTTGAGGTTGTTAACCTCGGGGTAAGTAAGTGTAGCTTATGTTGGGTTTCGTGCTGGTGAGCCTAAAAAAACTAGCTGGATTCGTTGTGACCCCTGTCAATATGAATAGGTAAACTCCCCTTTAATATATAGAGTTTATTACTTCCTTCATTTCCTTAATGTATGCAACATTCTTCTTCCCCTTTTTGTCATTGATCAAAAAGAAGATTGAAGAGTTTTACAATGAATTTGAGCATAATACATTAGGATAATATGATCATTTATACATATTAATAACAGTCATACATATCATCAAGTAAGATCAATACCATATATATTATGACATAGTTTGAAGTCATACAACACAAAGAGTAGAGTCATAAATATTTATTACATATCATAAACAGTCACAAACATTCATAAACATTCTTCACTTCTCATCATCATCAGAAGAAATTTGAACAGAAGAGGAGGGTCCTGACTTCTCTTGTTGAGATGGAGGAGATCAAAGATGTGGATGGGAAAAGGAAGCTCCTGGAGCTGAGGCAGCAGTGAGAGCAATGTGAGTTTCCACCAGCTTGATCAACTTTGTCAGAGATGCAGACCAGTGATCAACAACATTCGTGGCATCTCTTGTCTGATTGACATTCGTTCTCATCCGATGCTCAACCCAATCAGCCTTGATCTCAAAATTTTTAATTTTACCTTTTAAAAAGTTAATTTCTTTCAAGATTTTATCCATGGAATTTTCATTGTGATGAAACATTCGCCCATTCAGAATATTGACATTATGAACAAGTTGGCTTAGAGTAATCTTGAACTGAGACATAGTCTCGAAAATAGATGAAATATGAGGTACAAGGGTTTGATCATTAACTGATGAAGCATTGTCTCCAGAGCTTCGACTGGATTGGGCAAGAGACAATTCATGAATAATGTGTTAGATTTGATCTTTAGTGATACGGACAGTAGCAGGAGTAGCAGGAGCAGGATTGTCATTTCGATAAGAGGGTCCAGTAGCAGGGACATCAGGTGGTTCAGTTAAGAATGGATTTTGATCAGCTGTCATTGCGGTAAGGAATCGATTTGGTTGATGGAAATCAAAATTAAAGAAATTTTAAGGAGAGTTAACGTTCTGAGACTGGTTTGGAGGTGGCAAAGAGCTTGATTGACTGGTTCTAGATCTAACCTTAAGCCAAACACCATCCCTTTTGGCATAGTCCATCCGATGCAATGAATGAGCATTAAACACATCGGTGTGACGTAGTGCCACAATAGTTTCTCCCTTAAGTTTTATATTGAAATATTCAAAGACATTGGTGAGAAACATACCAAAGGATAGTGCGGCTTTACACCTACTTACGGATTCTTTCATAATAGTCATTATTATTTCAGTAAGATCTACAGGATTTCCAATAATAATATTATACATAATGCAAATGTCACGATCAGTGACAATATTGAATGAACCACACGAGAAGCAATAATCTTAGCAATGATACTATGAAATAGTCTATTCTCAACAGATAACATGTTGGCATCAAGAGTATCAATGTTACCAGCCTCATTATCATCTATACCAAGGATTAAACCAATTTTATAACCTCTTTCACTAGGTAGGATTTCTAGGATACCATCATTAGGAATACTCAAGCCAGAAGCTAGAGTCTTGCTATCAAGGTCAATCCTAGTTTTCTTTACGTAGGATGAAAGAGTTCTAAAACCAAACGTAATATTCTCATAAAATTCTTTAATTAACTCAGGGTAGATTGACCTTTTGGTGGATAAGATATATTTCCAACCTTGATTATCGAGGAGTTCCCCTATCTTAAAGTTTTCTTGTTCTAAGAAATTAAAGTCAACTAACCTGCCATGCACAAAAGACTTAGCGGCAATATGGGTGTTGATTTGAGAAGATAGGAAGATTTCCTTCGAAGATCAGAATCGTCATCTCTTGTGATTGCTTTCTTCTTATGAGCCATCCACGATCTTCTAGATAGATTAATAGATAAAGGAGCTAGGAAGTATGATGGAGTGAGGTTAGATGAAAGACGATTTAGTGGAGGATTGATTTGAGGAGGAGAAGTCGGATGGAGAAGAGCCGGATGCATGAAGAGCCAGATGAGTGAGGAGATGAATTGAAGAAGAAGATGGATGGATTCCTTGAATGCAAAAAGATATATATAGAGAAGGCCTTGGTCAGTTAGCTGGCCAGGTGACTGAACAGTTGCCTGGTTGGTTAACTACCATGAATGGAGTAAAAGGGAGTGAAACGGCCGATTGGTGGATTTAAATGTAATGCACTTTATATATTAAAGGTGGATTTGGCCGGTTGGTATTAATTCAACTTTAAAAGCTAGCTAACTTCAAGCACACTCAAAGCATTCAATTTTATAAAGAGATTTGATTGAAAGATGTTATGTAACTTTAGTTTTCAGATATGAAAAGTTTTATCAATTAATTCATTAAGCAGTAGGATCAAACATTCCTAATTCTCTTCTAATTTCATAAAATTTTGTTTCATCTAGAAGCTTGGTAAAAATATCAGCAATTTGATTTTCAGTGCTTATAAATTCTATTACAATATTTCATTATTCACATGATCTCTAATGAAATGATGTCTAATTTCAATGTGTTTTGTTCTAGAATGTTGTATAGATTTTTAGTTAAGCATATTGCACTTGTATTATCACATTTTATAGAGATAGCTTTTTACTTAATTCCTCTAATTGCTGCTTAATCAACAAGATTTGAGCACAGCAACTTCCAGCTGCAATGTATTCGGCCTAGGCCATAGACAATGCTACTGAAGTTTGCTTTTTGCTAAACCATGAAATTAAGTTAGCACCTAGAAATTGGCAAGTACTACTAGTTGATTTTCTATCAATTTTACATCCAGCAAAATAATCACTATATCCTATAAAGTCAAAGCTAGATTGTTTATCATACCATAAACCTAAGTTTACTGTTCCATTCAAATATTTAAATATTCTTTTAACAGCAAGCAAGTGTGACTCTTTAGGATTAACTTGATATCTAACACACATGCATACACTGAATAAAATATCTAGTCTACTAGCAGTTAAATATAACAATGATCCTATTATGCCTCTATATAATTTCAAATCAACAGACTTTTCAGTATTATAAGTTTTAAGTCTATATGATGAGCTCATAGGAGTACCAATACTTTTTGATGTCTCTATGCCAAACTTTTTGATCATTTCTTTGATATATTTGGATTGGCTTATGAAGATCCCGTCTTTGCTTTGTTTGATTTGTAGTCCGAGAAAGTAGTTTATCTCTCCCATCATGCTCATCTCGAACTCTCCCTGCATGATCTTAGCAAACCTTGCACAAAAATTCATTAGTGGCATCGAATATGATATCATCAACATAGATTTGAACAATTAATATATCACTATTTTATCTTTTAATAAATAGCGTTGCATTCACGTTTCATCAAATAAATTCATTACTAATCAAGATTTGCTTAACCTTTCATACCAAGCCCGGGGTACTTGTTTCAAACCATATAAAGTTTTATTCAACTTAAATACGTGATTTGGAAACAAGTAATTTTCAAAACCGGGTGGTTGTTCCATAAAAACTTATTCAGCAATGTATCCATTTAAGAAAGCACTTTTAACGTCCATTTGATATAATTTAAACTTCATAAAACAAGCATAAGCAAGAAGTAATCTGATAGCTTCTAATCTAGCAACTGGGGCATAAGTTTCATCAAAATCAATTCCATCTTCTTGATTATAACCCTTAGCTACTAATCTTGCCTTATTTCTAATTATATTACCATGTTCATCTAATTTATTTATATAAACCCATTTAGTTCCAATAACTTGATGATCATGAGGTCTTTCAATAAGAGTCCATACATTATTTCTTTCAAACTGGTGAGTTCCTCATGCATGGCATTTATCCAATCAACATCATTTTTAGCATCATCATAGCATTTAGGTTTAATTTTAGATACAAATGCTAAGTTATTACAGGTATCTCTAAATGATGATCTAGTTCTAATACCTTGAGATAGATCACCTAAGATTTGATCTTTAGGGTGACTAAGAACGTACCTCCAACCTCTTTCTAATTCATCATTACCTTGTGAAGCTTCTGGTAGGTCAACGTTCCCTTCTTCATTTAC
>UESW01003896.1:792024-1003238 GCA_900491605.1 Calamus simplicifolius
ACTAGTTGTTCTTGTAGGACCGAATAAATCCATATGCAAGAGTTCCAAAGGTCTAGTGGTTGAAACCAAATTCTTTGATTTAAAAGATACTCGGGTTTGTTTTCCAAACTGACAAGCATTGCAAATCTTGTCTTTTTCAAAAACTAGTTTCGTAAACCATGCACTAAATCTTTCTTAATTAATGTAGATAATAGATCCATGCTTGCATGAGCTAGCCTACGATGCCATAACCAATTACAATCAGTTTTATTATTTGTAGCAACTAGGCAATCAATATTTTATCATGCAAATCATTTAAATTAACAATGTATACGTTACATGCCTTTGACCAACAAATTTTATATTTTCATCAGCAGAATTTTTAACAATGCATAATGATGATTCAAATGTAACATTAAATCCTTTGTCACATAATTGACTTATACTAAGCAAATTGTGTTTCAGTCCTTTCACAAGTAAGACATTATCAATATAAGCATGAGGTGTGATACCTATTTTTTCAATGCCAATAATTTTTTCCTTGCCATTATCATCAAAAGTAACAACACCTCCATAACCTCCAAAGTAATGAATTGCGATTCATCACCTATCATGTGTCTTGAGCACCCGCTATCCAAGTACCATTGTTTTTTAGTTGCTCGGGTCACAAGACACACCTGCATACACAATTTCAAATTTTGCTCTTAGGTACCTAAGCCTTCTTGGGTCCTTTAGGGTTAGTTAAGATAGTTCCTTTTGGAACCCATATTTTTCTCATATTTTGTGTGTGACAAGTATAAGCTTTATGTCCTAATTTACAACATTTGAAACATGTAATTTTAGTGGAGTCATTTCCATGTACATAAATATTTTTAAAAACTTTTATCTTTCAAAAGAATTATATCCAAGACCAGGTCTATTGTAAACAGCTCTTTGACTATTTAAAATTATTTCTAATTTTTTAAAGCTTAAAGTAAATCTATCAACAATTGGTTTTAATTTATTTACTTCATTTTTGAAATCTTGATTTTCCTTTAATAATGATTCATTGTCTTTTGAAATTCTTTCCTTTTCAAGAGTAAGATTTTTTATTTCATTTTTTAAATCCTTGTTCTTTGAACTTAAATTTGAAAAATTCGACAAGTTCATAGAATGCACCATGTAATTCATCAAAAGTAAAGTCATCTAGAAAGCTAGGAGTTACCTCATCATTATCAGCCATGAAACATACATTGGCCACTTCAGTTTTCTCTTCATCTTCTGAACTTGTAGCCTCACTGTCGCTCCATATAGCAATCATTGTTTTCTTCTTACTCTTTTTGATCCTTTCTTTAATAGCGGACATTCTGGTCTGATATGTCTGGGCTTTTGCACTCATAGCAAGTAGGAGGTTCACTCTTTTCCTTTTCTTTGCTATGATCACCTTTTGCAAAATGTTTTCTTTTTCCAAACTTCGTTCTTTTATGAATTTTTTGAATTTCCTTGAGATAAGTGCATTTCATCATCATTCTCACTATTACTAGTGCTTTCCCCATTTTCATCATTTTGAGTTGCACTCTTCAATGCCATGGTCCTTTTCTTCTTTGATTCATCTTCATCAATGTGTTGTCGTTGCTGAAGCTCATGTGTTATCAAAGAACCGACCAACTCTTCAAGTGATAAAGTATTAAGATCTTTTGCTTCTTGTATAGCAGTGACCTTTGCTTCCATGTCCTAGGTAAAATCTTAAAATTTTTCTAACAAGATTGTTGTTAGCATAAGATTTTCCAAGACTTTTTAGTTATTAATAATATCAGTGAATCTTGTAAACATATCAGTAATATTCTCAGTAGAATCCACTTAAATAATTCATACTTATGAACAAGCATATTTATTTGGATTCCTTGACTTGATTTGTACCCTCATGGGTAACTTCAAGTCTATCCCAGATTTTTTAGTAGACATGCAAGTAGATATGTGATTAAACTCATTTGCATCAAGAGAACAATAAAGAACATTCATAGCTTTTGCATTTAATTGAGCTAATTTCTTATCTTGCTCATCTCATTCTGATTCAGGTTTTGCAATATCAAGATTGTCAATCTTAATAGTGGGTGTGTGTGGTCCATTAATTATGATTCCCCATAAATCATAATTTAGTGCTTGAATGAAGATTTTCATTCGTACTTTCCAATAAGTATAATTTGTTTCATTGAACAAAGATAGTCTATTAGTTGATTGTCCTTCAGTCAACATAGATCCCATTTGGATTACTACAGATCTTTGGCTCAAAGCTAATTAAAGCTAGTAATCAAGAGCACTCTGCTGATACCACTTATTGCCCAGATGTAGCAACCCAAGAGGGGGTGAATTGGGTTATTAAAAATTAATTACTATGCAAATATGTGCTTTAACCCTAATTCAAAATTACTTGGCAGCGGTATAGTGAAGTGCACAGAATAAAAATAACACAGAAAATTAGGCAACCACAAACATAAGAGAATTTATAGTGGTTCGGTGCTAAACCCTGCACCTACGTCCACTCCCCAAAATACACTTTGGGAATTTCACTAATCATATCACAACGATTACAACCTCTAGCCTTCCCCGGCTAGCCCTCTTATTTTACAAGGTACAAGGCAACCAAAACCCCTAGCCTTCCCTAGCTAGTCCTCTTGTTTAACGGCACAAGAAAGCCAACCCCTAGCCTTACCAGGCTAGTCCTCTTATTTAACGGCATAAGGAGGCCAACAAGAACCAAAGGGTTAACACTAACCCTTTTACAAAAGATTCAGAGTAAATGATAAGAAGCAGCTCCTATAATGAGTAAATATTCAGAGAATACTTTACAAATTTGTAGCAAATCCTCAGCAATAAATGAACAATGTCGAGGTGGCTTGAATCGATTTGTTTGAAGGCTTTAAAGAGTATGGATGACTTTTCAGCAATGAATGATCTTCAATGCACAGCAACTAGCTTTCAACCACTCCGAAAATATGTAATAAATGCTTTCTTTCTTGGATATCTCTCTTGTATTTCTCTTTTTTAAAATTCGTCATGTTTTGCTTCTAATCTCAGCTATATATAATGATCCAACAGTAAAAAGATCCGTTAGATACAATTAAAACAAATGGAAATAAAAATGGGAAGAAAAGATAACCATTGAGATTATTTCCCTTAAGCATTGAATGCATGAATCCATTTGAGGTAGGAAGAACTCTGTCATAATTTAAAAATCAAAAGTTAGTCTAGCTGAAAATAGCAATCAAAATAAAATAGAGAGAGAGAAGCACCCAAAAATGGCCAGAAAGACAGCTAATTGGAATTAATTCCAGGTGGCTGAGAGAGTTGAAGACAGTCGGCCATCAAAAGGAGGAAGAGTCCTCAGCTAGCTCACAAGCTAGCTTCCAAGAGATCACACGACAAAAGCTCAGGAGAGGAGGAGCTAGCTAAAACAATGGTTAGTTAGCTTCCCAGCTAACTAACAACCAATTGATGCGGCTCAGGAGAAAAAGTCAAATCCCAATAGTTAGCTACTTAGCTAACTAAACCAACAGATAGTTAGCTCACCAGCTAACTAATTTTGAATAGCTTTCGGTCTACAGAAAAACATAGAAACGTTAGAGAGTGATGAGTTAGCTATTCATCTAACTGAGCAATTGGTAGTTAGCTCCTAGCTAACTAAATAAAAAGCAATAAAGCAATCATCCAGAAGAGTTAGCTCATTAGCTAACTGATGAAAAATAGCAGCCATACGCCCACGGAGGAGCTAGCTTCCCAGTTTCAACGATGGAGACTGATCGGATTAAGATAAGGGGCTGAGATCAATTGACCGTTGATCATCGGAACAAATCAGACTGATCGTTGATCGATCGAATATAGGGTCAAGATTGAACACTGAGATGCAGTGATCAATCACAATCGCGATCATGATAGTGTCGATCCAACGGCACACACCGAACGGCTGATCGGTCAACTATTGACCGATTGGACCGTTGGAGATAAGGCATCGCTCCTTCGATCAGGCCATTGTGATAAGTCTTCGTTTCGATCTTGAAACGGCATATCAAAGGTGTGTAACCACCTATGTGATAATGTGATCATCAAATCACGATAGTGAAATGACATATCAGGATGAGAATTGGGTTATATGATCAGCTAATCATTTTATCACAGAATAAATCGATGTATCAAAGGCTACCTTTGATCAAATCTGATCAATTAATTCAAATTCAAATTAAACCATAGGGTTGCTTCCAAAGGGCATCTAAAACCTATAAATAGGATCCTAGACCCTTGGATTTCATTCATTCCAAATTGATTCCAATCAATCCAATTCGTTTCCTTTCCTCTCTTTAGGCATTTGCATACTCTCCTTAGAAAAATATAGCTATAGTGCATTAAAAAGATAGAAGCATTCTTGGTTCAATATTTTTGGTTAATTGTAGTGCTACTTTCATCAAAAGAAGTCCGTTGTATCCTGGAAAACAATTGTCATATAGACTGTAAGCACCGTTATGGGAAAAATTATCTTAAGGACATAGAGTATAACTCTAAACTCAGTCTTATCAATTAGGTAGCCACAATCTACCCCAACAATCTTAAGACAATCTCTCTGCTATCATGAAAGTGCTGCTGCAAATGGCTACAATGACTACATCCATTCAAGCTAAGAAACCGGAGAAGTTCTACAGATCGACTGTTGGGAATTATATCCTAAAGCCAATCATTTGATGATTGTGCTAATGTAAATTGCATATAAATTGATATATTAATAAAAGTTATTTGGCAGTTTATTCATTACAAGAACATCTTCTTAAAACTTCTAATAATAATGAAGCTCTCAGGATCTTTTTTCACGATAAAGGAGGATTTATCTTTGAAGGTTCTCAAAAGAGTTCACGATCAAATGATATACTATGACAGGGCCATGGTGCTATCAATTATAGGATGTTGTATATCATATTTGTTGATTATCCTCTTAACTAAGGAGTATAGAAACATTGGTATGACATAGAGGTGAAAGAGTAGGAGAACCTTTCACCGAGCATGACTCATTTTTGGACACTCTGCTGTCAAGTTAATCTGAGAAGATATGGGTATAAGTATCCTTAAGACCTGAGGATCACAACCGGAGACTTGCAAGCAACTCATTGTACTTAGGTGCCGAACCACCTGGATTTTTAATTTAGCTACGAAAGGTTATTGGGTGCAGTCAAGTACTTGTGGTAGTCAGTTGTGGATCAAGATGGAATTTGACCTATCATGTTAAAAGGAGAAATGCTTGTGTTTCAACCTAGCAAGACCTTGGCCAAGACACTTCATGTGAAGGTCACATGATTACTAAAGTTGAAATCACTTTATGAATTTGCTGTTTAGAGTTGACATGCTCTTAAGCCATCCTTAACATTTGTGGTCAAAAGGATGAATTATACGATAACTATTTCTTAGGGTTCTTGGAGTTTGCTCGGCAACTCTTCGACCTATCCGAACATCGGGTTCCATTGCTAGATGAGCACATCGATTAGTATAGAAAGTTTTTCCTATGCTATCGGCTTAGGTTCGAACCTAGAGAGTCACAAGCATTGAAGTTTCCTAGGATGATCTATTTGCTGATCAACGATTGAGAATCGTATATGATTTAATTAATCAATTTGATTGATTGAATTATCTCAATTTGGTTAAGTACAAGTGAATAAGATTCAATTAGGTTTAAGTCTATTAAAAGGACTAATCAATTTCAAATATTGATTTGAAATTAGACTTGACTTGGATTTAAATAGATTCAGGACTAGCCAAATTTGATTTGAGCTAGGACCATGATCTATGTAGGTTCAATCCAATAAATTCAAATCAGCTTAAAACCAAAACCCAAACCCCATGTGTGAAAAAAGTTTCTCGCATAAGGATTTCACATAATGAGATAGCTAAAATCTCATCTCATAAGATATTAAATTCTCATGCAGAATTTAATGTATAACCTTAATCTTCTCCAAACGGTTTCCGTTGAAATTCTAAGTGTTAGAATTCATGTGGAATTAATGTACCTCTTTGAATTAACCAAGAATTCTAAGTATTAGAATTCACATCTCTTTCGTTTTCACCAAACGTTAGAATTCTAAGTGTTAGTGTTGCCCAGATGTAGCAACCCAAGAGGGGGATGAATTGGGTTATTAAAAATTAATTACTATCGCAAATATGTGCTTTAACCCTAATTTGAAATTACTTGGCAGCGGTGTAGTGAAGTACACAGAATGAAAATAACACAAAAATTAGGCAACCACAAACACAAGAGAATTTATAGTGGTTCAGTGCTAAACCCTGCACCTACGTCCACTCCCCAAAATACCTTTGGGAATTTCACTAATCGTATCACAACGATTACAACCTCTAGCCTTCCCCGGCTAGCTCTCTTGTTTTACAAGGCATAAGACAACCAAAACCCCTACCCCTAGCCTTAGCCAAGCTAGTCCTCTTGTTTAACAGCACAAGGAGGCCAACAAGAACCAAAGGGTTAACACCAACCCTTTTAAATGGTTCAGAGTAAATGATAACAAGCAGCTCCTATAATGAGCAAATATTCAAAGAATACTTTACAAATTTGTAACAAATCCTCAGCAATAAATGAACAATGTCGAGGTGGCTTGAATCTTGATTTGCTTGAAGGCTTTTAAGAGTATGGACGACTTTTCAACAATGAATGATCTTCAATGCACAACAACTAGCTTTCAACCACTCCAAAAATATACAATAAAAGCTTTCTTTCTTCGATATCTCTCTTGTATTTCTTTTTTTCAAAATCCGTCATGTTTTACTTCTAATCTCAGCTATATATAACGATCCAATAGTAAAAAGATCCGTTAGATACAATTGAAACAAATGAAAATAAAAATGGGAAGAAAAGATAACCATTGAGATTATTTCCTTAAGCATTGAATGCATGAATCCATTTGAGGTAGGAAGAACTCTGTCATAATTTAAAAATCAAAAGTTAGTCTAGCTGAAAATAGCAATCAAAATAAAATAGAGAGAGAGAAGCACGCCCAAAAATGGCCAGAAAGACAGCTAATTGGAATTAATTCCAGGCGGCTGAGAGAGTTGAAGACAGTCGGCCATCAAAAGGAGGAAGAGTCCTCAGCTAGCTCACAAGCTAGCTTCCAAGAGATCACACGACAAAAGCTCAGGAGAGGAGGAGCTAGCTAAAAAAATGGTTAGTTAGCTTCCCAGCTAACTAGCAACCAATTCATGCGGCTCAGAAGAAAAAGTCAAATCCCAATAGTTAGCTACTTAGCTAACTAAACCAAAAGATAGTTAGCTCACCAGCTAACTAATTTTGAATAGCTTTCGGTCTGCAGAAAAACATAGAAACGTTAGAGAGTGATGAGTTAGCTATTCATCTAACTGAGCAATTGGTAGTTAGCTTCCCAGCTAACTAAACTAAAAAGCAATAAAGCAATCATCCAGAAGAGTTAGCTCATTAGCTAACTGATGAAAAACAGCAGCCATACGCCCAGGGAGGAGCTGGCTTCCCAGTTAACTAAACCAGAAGTTAGCTAACTCTCCAGCTAACTCAGCAATGGTTCCAAAAGGCTTGAAAGAGTGGAAGTTAGCTCTCCAGCTAACTGAAAATGAGTGGCTCACGGCTTGGAGGATCCTGTGAAAGTTAGTTAGCTAAGAAAGAAACCAGTTAGCTCCAAAACAAAGCAGTCAGCTAACAGAGATGCTAGCTAGCTAAGAGAAGCATCAACTAGCTCACCAGTCAGCTAGAAAAGAGGGGTGTTCGGCCATGACATGTAACAGGGAATCATAGTCAACTAAAAGGCAAGCCTTCTAGCTAACAAAGAAGTCAAGTTAGCTAAGTAGCTAACTGATACCCAAGGTACACGGCTGGCACAGTGGCGTTCAAAACCATAGTTAGCTAAAATGAAAACCAGCTAACTAACAAAGAGGCCAAGCTAGCTAACAAGTAGCTCTAGCTAGCTAATGAAGAAGCAAGCTAGCTCACCAGCTAGCTCCAAAAAGACAAGGCTTGGCCAGGCGATTGTAACAGGCACCTCAGCTAGCTAAAAGGAACTCCATCTAGCTAATGAAGGAGCAAGCTAGCTTACCAGCTAGCTCCGAAGAATAAACATTTGGCCAAGTTACAGAGACAAGTTGGTAGTTAGCTAAATGACGTGCCAGCTAGCTAGGGAAAATAGCAAGCTAGCTAGATAGCTAACTCCCAAAAATAAAATAGAACGGCCATAGGAATTTGATAGCATAGAATTTGATAGCAAACAAGTGACAAGATAAAATAAATATATGCTCACATAAAATTATGCATGAAGATACTTACTTATAGAACATCTAAACTTCTCTGCAACAGGCTTGATTAACCATTGCTTAATTGTTTTGTAAACATCAAAATCAATGTAGGGTCAACAGTTAGAATTCATAGGTTTTCACGAATTAACAAAACGTTAGAATTCTAAGTATTAGAATTCATCACCAAACGTCGAAATTAACCAAATGTTGGAATTCTAAGTGTTAGAATTTATGTCTCTGGTTTTCACCAAATGTAGAATTCTAAGTGTTAGAATTCAATGGGCTAAAGGCTAAATTAAGCCTATAAATTAGATGACATTCTTCACCAGATAAAAAAAAAGCATCATGTTATGGATTGATATTCTAAAGAGTCAGAATAAAATGATATAGTTATAAGAGTTAGAACAGAAAATCCTGGTGTGATTGTGTTAGCAAAAGTTTGATGGATCTTGGAGAAAGATTTTAGTGGGAGGATTCAAGATCAGCAAAGTTATTTTTTTGTGAGCTAGTACTCCTGGAAATCTGATCATTCGGGGACTTTGCGTGGATGATACTAGAGGCCAGACAATTGAACGGCTTGTTGGCCCAGATGGCAACCCAAGAGGGGGGGTGAATTGGGTTCTTAAAAAATTTAACATTTGAAACGATTGGCTTTGAGATAAAATTAAGTGCAAAGCGAATATTAATCACAAATAAAGAGATAGAGAGAGAGACAATCAAAGCATGGCAAACACAAAGATTTTATAGTGGTTCGGTGTATCCAACACCTACGTCCACTCCCAAGATCCATTTGGGTCCACACTATAATCCTCTTGATTACAGTCGAGTTGTTTTACAAGCTCATAACTCAGAACTTGTTATTTTTCCCGGGATCACAACGAACCCAGCTGGTTTTCCGGGCTCACCAGCACAAAACCCAAACACAAGCTAATCTAGCTTGCCCCGAGGTATACTACCTCCACTAATTCAATCCCCCTGATTGAATTAGCAAAAACAAGTAAGAAAAGTGTTTACAATAACAAACAGCTCCTTAAATGAGCAAATATTCAATGTAAATGAACAAGGTTAGAAAAGCCTGTTTGAAGCAGATTGGATTTGAGCTTTTCTTTTTTCTTCTTTTCCTCTTCTCTTTGAAGATGTTGAATCAGGCCTCAGCTCGGATTCTTTGCAAATGTTGCAGATGAGAAGTTGAAAATCACAGAACAGGGCTTTTGGCTTCTTTTTCTTCTTTTTGGGAAATCCTCCGATTTTTTATTTTGAATACCTTGGATTTCTCTTTGAGCTTTCTGGAGTAGATGGATTTGAACTTGGACTCTTTTCTCTTTGATTTCAAGCTCAAGACTTCTCGGATTTTTGATTTGTTTTCACTCTTTTTTTTTCTCCACCACATTTTTCAAACGAGCGTTCTCCCCCTTTTATAGATTTCTCTTAATCCAAGTTTTTGGTGAGAAACTAGCCATTGGAATGTACCTAAAAGTTTGTCCATACAAAATATATCCATTAGAAGTTAGGTGAAACAAAAATATTACCGTTTGAGCTGATCTGGCATTTTAAAAATCCGTTCCTGACAGATTGGAGTCGGCTCCAACTTTTTAGGTGTCGGCTCCAAGTCGATTATCCAAAAATAGAAAGTAAAGAGTTCGTTGAGGAGTCGGCTCTGAAAAAGTTGAGTGTCGACTCGCCACATTCGGGAGTCGGCTCCGAAAGACTGTGAGTGTCGGCTCCAGAGTAGTCAAAAAACACGTGTTCTGTTCCGCATCAGAGTCGGCTCCAGACACTGTAAGTGTTGACTCCGAAACTTTGGGTGTCGGCTCCGAAACTCTGGGTGTCAGCTCCAGACCATGCCAAAAATTAGAAAGACATTTGATTGGCCATGGGGTCGGCTCCAGATCTCCTAGGTGTCGACTCCAGGCTCTGAATTTGAAACTTTCTTTTGGCAATTGATTCAAAACACGTTTCTTTATGTCTTTTGATTGATCAAAGATTTTTAAGCCCTGAAACACTTGTTAAATCTATTAGTAATAAATGAATATACTCAAATCTTTTATTAATCATCAAAATCAATAATTGGGTCAACAATCTCCCCCTTTTTGATGATTATAAAAACATTGAGTATATGCATGAGTAAACAATAGAGTTCTCAAATCAAAATTTTAAATATGTGATCCTCACAGGTAAGCTCTCCATGAATAAGGTAGCTCCCCCTATGAAGTTTAATTTAACAATTGTGCTTCCTTTTAGCTGAAAATATAGTGTTTGATACCAAAAAGGTAGATATATCAATTTTAACTATGCTTATTTAAACCAATGTTTCTCTTTTTGTTTTACAATGCATATATGATTAGGATTTTACATTCAATGCATATACGACATAACTACATAACTCTCCCCCTTTTTTGTAATCAACAAAAAGATCAAAAAGAGTTAAGTAAAATGACAAAATTGATAGATCAAACAATTTTTCAATGATCAAAAGATATTCATTAAGTATCTGATAAGAGTCAAGCATTACAAAATGAAATTGAACTTTGTCAAACATCAAACTATACATCATTACATTAAGATTTCAAGATAAAACATCAAACAACAGCCTATACTTCATTGAATCAAAAACCTATACTTCATTACATGATAATCACAGATTAGTTCTAATAATCCTTTGTAAATGTTCTAAAATTTTTCCCATCCCTTCACTCTGAGTCCCTACAAATTCTTTTAATCTTCTATCAACAAATAAACATGCAGTCATAATCTTATCCTGAAGCTCAGCATTGCATTTGGAGTAGGTTTCTGAGTCTCCACAAATATCCTTAAGTTCTTCAAATATGTTCTTGAGATCAGTCTTTAAGGATTCAGCAGAGGAACCAAGAGTGGATTCAATCTTACTAATGCGATCTAAAGAGTAAAGGGTCTCTTTCAAATTCATAAACTGACTATCAAACTCTGTCTTCATTTCTTCCTTTTGAGCAGCAAATAAACTCTTGAGTTGCTCTATCTGAACATCAGAAAATCCGACAGAAGACATAGGTAGCTGAACAGGAACTGGAGCAGGAGCAAGAGCAAATCTGCTGGGCTCTGGAGAAGGATGCCTCGCAGAAGGACCAGCCTCAGATGGTGCAGAAGATCTAAGCTCAGGGGCTCTCTCATCCAGACTGCCTTTCCTTTCCCATTGTCCATTAATCTTAACAAAGCCCATCCGGTGCAAAGTAGCCAAACTATAATAATCAGTATGCCTAAGGTTCTTTGAAGGCTCACTGTCAGAAATCATAATTCCTTGGCTCCTGAAGACCATAGTTAGAATCATACCATAGGGCAGTGAAGATCTCCTTTTTCCTCCAGCCTCGGCCATGTAGAAAATCATCATTGTAGCAAGGTTAATAGGCTGACCTGTCAAAACACTATCCATCACCACAATGTCTCGCTCGAGACATACTCAAATCGGCCAGTCTTAGGGAACAAATCCTACTGCAGATATTATGAAGTAGCCTAAGCTCCAAGGGTAATTGATTTGCCCTAACCTCTTCAAATTCAGAAACCTCTCTACCCAACATCCTTGATAGTGCATCAGACCTCTCACTATGAATATCAGCTGCTAATCCAGTGATAGGAATGCTCAGAAGATTTCCTAGCTTTTGAAAAGTAAGGTGGACTCTTTTCCCTCTAACAGAACTCACAATCCCACCGTCACCCCTTGACAAATTGAAGTAAAATTCCTTGACTAGGCCGGATAGGTGGGAACATCCAATGAACATACTTTGTCCCAACCTAGCTCTTTGATTTGATTTCCAATTGAAAAACCCTCGGACTCAAAAAATTCAAAATCAACTTTCCTACCCATTGTAATCACTCTCCGGCTAAGGTGTCTACCTGAGGAGATGAGGGACCAGGATTATCTGAAGGAGTAGAGGAATCTTCGCTCGGAGATGGTTCACGGACGGACGGCTCGCCGTGCATTTTTCGTGGTCACGGGCTCCAAGAACTGATCCTCTCCTCTTTGGTGCCATTGAGTCCTTGGGAATGTTCGATTTGAGGGAATTTGGCTTGGGGAAGTTTTGAGAGAGTTTGAAAAGAGTTTGGACAGGGATTGAAAAGATTGAAATGACGGAGGTGTCGACTCTGCCCTAATAAAGTCAACTTGGGACCCCCAGGTGTCGACTCCCGCAAAGTCGGGTGTCGACTCCAAGTCACTAACACAGTTAGCGCTCGAACTGGAGTCGGCTCCACTTATACGGGTGTCGGCTCCAAGGTCAAGGACCGAGAGCGACACAGAAGAGGTGTCGACTCCTCAAACTGAGGTGTCGACTCCACTGACAGTTTAAAAAAAAATTCAAACATCCGAAACTTGTCAAAATAGGGTCAATAAATTTTGAAAAATCTTTGGAATATGAAGAATCAAATTACCTGAATGACTAGATAAATTGTCCTTAAAATTATGAAAGGAATTTCAAGAAATTAAAAGGAATCTAGATAGTCATTCCTTAAAGTTTCAAAATCATTCCAAAGGGTCACAAATCCCTAATTCACCTCTAAGATAACAAAATCTCTCTTCACTCAAGGGTTTTGTAAATATATCAGCTAATTGATCTTCAGTATTAACATAATCAAGATAAATTTCATTATTAGCTACATGTTCTCTTATAAAGTGATATCTAATTTCAATGTGTTTTGTTCTTGAATGTTGAATTGGATTTTTAGTTAAATTTATTGCACTTGTGTTATCACATCTAATAGGAGTTTTATCAAGTGTTATGCCGTAATCTTCGAGTTGTCGCTTAATCCAAAGGATTTGAGCACAGCAACTTCCAGCTGCAACATATTCTGCTTCAGCAGTTGATAATGCAACCGAATTTTGCTTTTTGCTAAACCAAGAGATTAAGTTACTTCCTAAGAATTGACATGCACCACTTGTACTTTTTCTATCTAGTTTACATCCAGCATAGTCAGAATCAGAATATGCAATCAAATTCAATGTTGAGTCTCTAGAATACCATAAACCTACATTTTTAGTTCCATTTAGATATCTCAAGATTCTTTTTACAGCAATTAAATGAGATTCTTTAGGTTCAGATTGAAATCTAGCACATAAACAACAAACAAACATTATATCTGGTCTACTAGCTGTTAGGTAAAGAAGAGATCCGATCATACCTCTATAATATTTTTGATCTACTTTCTTACCATCTTCATCTTTGTCTAATTTGCATGAAGGACTCATAGGTGTTCCAAGGGGTTTAATTGACTCCATTCCAAACTTCTTGAGAAGTTCTTTTGTGTATTTTGCTTGATTGATGAAAATCCCTCTTTGCTTTGCTTGATTTGAAGTCCTAGAAGAAATTGAGTTCTCCCATCATGCTCATTTCGAACTCACCCTGCATTAACTTAGCAAATTCTTGACACAAAAGATTGTTAGTAGCACCGAATACAATATCATCAACATATATTTGTACTACTAATAAATCCTTGTCTTTTCTTTTCAAAAATAGTGTTTTATCAACATTTCCTCTTGTAAAATCATTTTCAATTAGAAATTTACTTAATCTTTCATACCAAGCTCTAGGTGCTTGTTTTAAACCATATAGTGCTTTGTGCAATTTAAAAACATGATTTGAAATTCATGATCTTCAAAACCAGGAGGTTGTTCAACAAAAACTTTCTCATTTATAAATCCATTTAAAAATGCACTTTTAACATCCATCTGAAATAAATTGATATGCATATGACATGCAAAAGTGAGTAATAATCTAATTGCTTCTAATCTAGCTACAGGTGCAAAAGTTTCATCAAAATCAATTCCTTCTTCTTGATTATATCCTTTTGCGACTAATCTAGCTTTGTTTCTAATTACTATGCCATTTTCATCCAATTTATTTCTAAATACCCATTTTGATCCTATAACAGAATGATCTTTAGGTCTATCTACAAGGGTCCAGACATTATTCCTAGTAAATTGATTTAATTCTTCTTGCATAGCTAACATCCAATTATTATCTTTTTCAGCCTCTTCAATAGTTTTAGGTTCAATTTGAGATACAAATGCAAGATGATTATTGATGTTTCTCATTGATGATCTAGTTCTTACTCCTTGAATGGATCACCTATAATTAATTCTTTTGGATGACCATAGGCATATCTCCAATCTCTAGGAAGATCTACATCATTATGATTTGCATCAACAACATCAACACTAGGAGAATCATTATCTTTAGCTCCTTGTTCATGATCTCTATATTTAATTTTTTAATGTCCCTTTCTAATATGTTTGTATCTTCTTCATCATCAATCTTTCCAGAACTCGATGCTAAAGATTCATCAAAAACTACATGAATAGATTCTTCTACAATTAAGTTTCTTTTGTTAAACACTCTATAGGCTTTACTAGATGTTGAATATCCTAAGAATATGCCTTCATCTGATTTTGCATCAAAATTTCTAGATTATCTTTACCATTATTATGAATGAAACATTTACAACCAAATGCATGAAAATAACTTATGTTTGGTTTTCTATTGTTCCATAGTTCATAAGGAGTTTTCTTAAGGATTGGCCTAATTAAAGCTCTATTAAGAATGTAACATGCCGTGTTTATAGCTTCTGCCCAAAAGTACTTTGGTAAGTTGCTTTCACATAGCATGGTACGGGCCATGTCTTCTAAAGTCTATTTTTTCTTTCTACAACTCCATTTTGTTGTGGTGTTCTAGGTGCTGAAAAATTATGATGGATGTCATTTTCAATGCAAAAGTTTTCAAATAAATGATTTTCAAATTCAGTGCCATGATCACTTCTAAGAGACACTATGGTGTTGTTTTTCTCATTTGTGACCTTCTTGAAGAATTTCAAAAATAATGGAAAGGTCTCATCTTTATGAGCTAAAAAAATACCCAAGTGTATCTAGAATAATCATCTACAATCACAAGACCATATTTCTTTCCTCCTAGACTAGTGGTTCTAGTAGGTCCGAAGAGATCCATGTGAAGTAGTTCAAGTGGCCTAGAAGTGGAAACAATGTTTTTAGTTTTGAAAGAGTTTCTAGTTTGCTTTCCAAATTGACATGCATCACAAATTTTGTTATTTTCAAAATCTAGTTGTGGAAGACCTTTTAATTTTCCCCGGGATCACAACGAACCCAACTGGTTTTTTGGGCTCACCAGCACAAAACCCAAACACAAGCTAATCTAGCTTGCCCGAGGTATACTACCTCCACTAATTCAATCCCCTGATTGAATTAGCAAAAACAAGTAAGAAAAGTGTTTACAATAACAAACAGCTCCTTAAATGAGCAAATATTCAATGTAAATGAACAAGGTTAGAAAAGTCTGTTTGAAGCAGATTGGATTTGAGCTTTTCTTTTCTTCTTTCCTCTTCTTTTGGAGATGTTGAATCAGGCCTCAGCTTGGATTCTTTGCAAATGTTGCAGATGAGAAGTTAAAAAATCACAGAACAGGGCTTTTGGCTTCTTTTTCTTCTTTTTGGGAAATCCTCCGATTTTTTATTTTGAATGCCTTGGATTTCTCTTTGAGCTTTCTGGAGTAGATGGATTTGAACTTGGACTCTTTTCTCTTTGATTTCAAGCTCAAGACTTCTTGGATTTTTGATTTGTTTTCACTCTATTTTTTTTCTCCACCACATTTTTCAAACGAGCGTTCTCCCCTTTTATAGATTTCTCTTAATCCAAGTTTTTGGTGAGAAACTAGCCATTGGAATGTACCTGGAAAGTTTCCATACAAAATANTTTGGCCGCAAGACACTCCTGCAAAAATGATCAAATCTTATATTTAGGTACCCAAGCCTTCTTGGGTCCTTCATGGTTAGTAGCAATAAAGATAGTTCCTTTTGGAACCCATATTTTCTTTCCTTTAGCAATTAATTTCTAGTTGCTTTTTTTTGCATTACATTCATAGGATTTGTGGCATTTCTTGTTACAATAATGACATAAAACATTTTTATCTTGTTCTTTTCTAAAGAAGTTTTTGACATATTTTTTGTTTTATGTTAGGTTTATAACCTAATCCAGCCTTATCAAATATAGCTCTTTGATTACTCAATAATAAATTAAGTTTTTCAAAACTATATATAAATTTATCAATAATATTTTTATATTTTTCAACTTCCTTCTTTAATCTATCATTTCTTTGGAAATTGATCCTTTTCTTCAATCAAAACTTCATTTTTTGATTTCAATTTTTCAACTTCATGGACTAATTATCCTTCTCTTTGGCAAGATTTAAATTGTCAATTTTTAAATATTTGTTCTTCTTTTTCAGAACCTTAAAATTATTTATTAATTCATTGAAAGCTTCATATAATTTATCAAATGTAAAATCATCATAAGGGGTTTCAGTACTTACCTTGTCGTCGTTCGTCATAAAGCAAATGTTTGGCAACTTCCTTTTGTTCCTCCTCGGAAGAGGATTCTTCACTATCACTCCAGGTTGCAACATACGCCTTTTTCTTTTTCTTGTAGACTTTCTTTAATTGAGAACAGTCATATTTGAAATGCCCTGGTTTGTTACACTCATAACAAATTAAGGGTTGTTTTTCTTTTTCTTTGTCCTTCTCTTTCTCTTTTTCTCCTTCCATTTTGTTCCAGACTTTTTCTTGTGGAAGGGTCTCCTTATTTGCATGAATTTCTTTATTTTCTAGCAAGGAGTGCAGTTTCTTCATCATTATCATCATCACTGCAGCTCTCCTCACTTCTGCAGCTTTAAGAGCAATTGTCTTCTTCTTCTTGACTTCCTCCTCTTGATGTTGTTTCATGGTTAGCTCATGAGTCATCAAGGATCTAAGTAGCTCTTCCAAAGGTAAAACATTTAGGTTCTTGGCTTCTTGGATAGCAGTCACCTTCGCTTCCCACGATCTTGGAAGTGACCTAAGAATTTATGAACCAAATCAGAGTTAGTGTAAGTCTTACCAAGACTTTTCAAACCATTTACAATATCAGTGAATCTTGTGTACATGCATGTGATGGTTTCAGTTTGTTCCATGCGAATAATTCATATTTATGCACTAAAATATAATCTTGATTCTTTAACTGATTTGTACCCTTATGGGTAACCTCTAATCTATCCCAAATTTCTTTCGCGGAAATACATGTAGAATTCGATTAAATTCATTTGCATCTCATGAACAATATAATACATTCATAGCCTTGGCATTAAGTTGTGCCAATTTTTTTATCATGTTCATCCCATTCTGTTTTCGGTTTAAGAATCTCCATGCCATTAATTCTAGCAGTGGGTGTGTGTGGTCCATTGACTATAATGCTCCATAGATCATAGTCAAGTGCTTGAATAAAAATTTTCATCCTAGCTTTCCAATAACCATAATTAGTTCCATTAAACAAAGGAGGTTGATTAGTGGATTGACCTTCTAAATAAGATGAACTAGCTTGAGCTGCCATTTGATCTTTAGCTCTTGATCATTAGACCAAATTCAAATGAGCACTTGCTCTGATACCAATTGTTGGCCCAGATGGCAACCCAAGAGGGGGGTGAATTGGGTTCTTAAAAATTTAACCTTTGAAAACGATTGGCTTTGAGATAGATAAAATTAAGTGCAAAGCGAAATATTAATCACAAGCAAAGAGATAGAGAGAGAGACAATTAAAGCACGACAAACACAAAGATTTTATAGTGGTTCAGTGTATCCAACACCTACGTCTACTCCCAAGATCCACTTGGGTCCACACTATAATTCTCTTGATTACAGTCGAGTTGTTTTACAAGCTCACAACTCAGAACTTGTTGTTTTCCCCAGGGATCACAACGAACCCAGCTGGTTTTCCGGCTCACCAGCATAAAATCTAAACACAAGCTAATCTAGCTTGCCCCGAGGTATACTACCTCCACTAATTCAATCCCCCTGATTGAATTAGCAAAAACAAGTAAGAAAAGTGTTTACAATAACAAACAGCTCCTTAAATGAGCAAATATTCAATGTAAATGAACAAGGTTAGAAAAGCCTGTTTAAAGCAGATTGGATTTGAGCTTTTTTCTTTTCCTCTTCTCTTTGGAGATATTGAATCAGGCCTTAGCTCGGATTCTTTGCAAATATTGCAGATGAGAAGTTAAAAAATCACAGAACAGGGCTTTTGGCTTCTTTGTCTTCTTTTGGGAAATCCTTCGATTTTTGATTTTGAATGCCTTGGATTTCTCGTTGAGCTTTCTGGAGTAGATGGATATGAACTTGGACTATTTTCTCTTTGATTTCAAGCTCAAGACTTCTCGGATTTTTGATTTGTTTTCACTCTATTTTTTCCATCCTTTTTTTTTTTTTTCAAACGAGCGTTCTCCCCCTTTTTATAGATTTCTCTTAATCCATGTTTTGGTGAGAAACTAGCCGTTGGAATGTACCTAAAAGTTTGTCCATACAAAATATATCTGTTAGAAGTTAGGTGAAACGAAAATATTACCGTTTGAGCTGATCATGCATTTTAAAAATCCGTTCCTGACAGGTTGGAGTCGGCTCCAACTTTTCAGGTGTCGGCTCCAAGTCGATTATCCAAAAATAGAAAGTAAAGAGTTTGTTGAGGAGTCGGCTCCGAAAAAGTTGAGTGTCGACTCGCCACATTCGGGAGTCGGCTCCAAAAGACTGTAAGTGTCGGCTCCAGAGAAGTCAAAAAATACGCGTTCTGTTCCTGCATCGGAGTTGGCTCCAGACACTGTAAGTGTCGACTCTAAAACTTTGGGTGTCGGCTCCGAAACTCTGGTGTCAGCTCCGGACCATGCCAAAAATCAGAAAGACATTTGATTGGCCATGGGGTCGGCTCCAGATCTCCTAGGTGTCGACTCCAGGCTCTGAAATTTAAAACTTTCTTTGGCAATTAATTCAAAACACATTGCTTTATCTTTTGATTGATCAAAGATTTTTAAGCCCTGAAACACTTGTTAAATCAATTAGTAATAAAATGAATATACTTAAATCTTTTATTAATCATCAAAATCAATAATTGGGTCAACAAGAAGAACTTGAATATTCTACACAGGAGAGAGCTTCTACCTGGGCTAAAGAAGGTGAATCTAGAGTTTTGTGAAGAGTGTATCTATGGTAAGCAGAAAGTAGTGAGTTTTTAGTTAGCAAGAACTCAAAAAAGACTAAAAGGCTGGAGTTGGTTCATTCAGATGTCTGGGGTCCAGCACCAGTGGCATCATATGCGAGCAATAAGTACTTTGTCACGTTTATAGATGATTTCAGAAGGAAAGTCTGGGTATTTGCTATGAAGGAAAAAGTCTGAGGTCTTTGGCATCTTCAAGAGATGGAGAGTCATGTGTGAAAGCTAGACTGGAGCAAGTCTCAAGTGTCTCAAGACAGATAACGGTGGTGAATACTACAACAGAGAGTTTGATGTCTACTGCATAGAGCATGGAATCAGAAGGATCAAGACCGTCCTAGGAACACCAGAGCAGAATGGTATGGCAGAAAGAATGAACAGGACCATTCTTGAGAGAGAGAGGAGTATGAGGTTTGACTCAGGTCTACCTACATATTTTGGGCGGCAGCACTGGACACTGCAGTGTATTTGATCAACAGGAGTTCATCCAGTGCATTGGATGGTGGGATTCCAGAGGAGGTTTGACAGGAAAATAGGTAAAACTTTCTTTTCTTAAAGTATTTGGCTGCATTGCTTATTCTCCAATTGAGAAAGAGAAAAGGAGTAAGTTAGACTCCAAGTCTACAAAGTTTGTTTTATTGGATACAGTGGCGATGAGTATAGCTATAAGCTCTTGGATTTCCAGAACAATAAGATCATTCGAAGCAAGAATGTGGTATTTGATAAAGAGCATACTTACAAAGATGGGAAGGATGCAGTGGAAGAAAAGAAACAGGAGTT
This sequence comes from Calamus simplicifolius, assembly GCA_900491605.1. Taxonomy (NCBI): domain Eukaryota; kingdom Viridiplantae; phylum Streptophyta; class Magnoliopsida; order Arecales; family Arecaceae; genus Calamus; species Calamus simplicifolius. The sequence goes on from UESW01003896.1 coordinate 812,114, forward strand.
TATAGAACTCGATCCTGTCAGAGATGAAGAAATTCCCCGAGTGCAAACTGAAGATGGAAACTCCGAGGATGTGGAGGAGGAAGATGTGGTTGGAATAAACAGCCACATGCATACATCGGTACCTCAGTAGGTGTCCCCACAGTTGAGGAGGACCACGAGGGTTACCAGGCCATCACAGAGGTATTCTGCTAATGATTATGTTTTTTACACATATTCTGGAGAGCCAGAATGTTTTGTTGAAGCCATGCAGGATGAAGCTAAGGTCAAGTGGGAGTTGGCTATGAAAGAGGAGATGGACTCTTTAAAGCAAAACAAGACTTGGGATCTTGTGAAGTTACCTGCTGGCAAGAAAGCTCTGTTCAACAAATGGGTGTACAAGATGAAGAATGAGGTCGATGGTACCAAGAGATACAAGGCAAGGTTAGTTGTCAAGGGTTATGCACAAAAAGAGGGAATTGACTTTCAGGAGATTTTTTCCCCAGTAGTCAAGATGACATCCATCAGGGTGATTCTGAGCATGGTAGCAGTGGAGGATCTTCATCTAGAGCAGCTAGATATGAAGATAGCATTTCTTCATGGAGATTGAAGGAGGAACTGTACATGCACTAGCTAGAAGGTTTCCAGGTCAGGGGAAAGGATGACATGGTCTGCAGATTGAAGAAAAGTTTGTATGGTCTGAAGCAGGCTCCGTGGCAATGGTACCTCAAGTTTGACAGTTTCATGCTAGAGAAAGGCTTCACCAGATGCCAGTCAGATCATTGTGTGTACTTTCAGAGGTATGTTACAAATGAGTTCATTATTTTATCCTTGTATGTGGACGATATGCTTGTAGCAGGTTTTCGTATGAGGAAGATAAAGAGCTCAAGAAACTGATGGCAAAGAAGTTCTCAATGAAGGATTTGGGAGAGGCAAAGCAGATTCTTGGCATGAGGATCAACAGAGATAGAAAACAACAGAAGCTGTGGTATCTCAGAAGGACTATGTAGAAAAGGTACTGAAGAGGTTCAATATGGAGAATGCAAAGGCAGTGTCAACACCTTTGGCAGCACACTTCAAGCTCAGCAAGCAGTTGTGTCCAACAATTCAGAAGGCAAGGGATGAGATGATTAGAATTCCATATGCCTCAGCCGTGGAAAGTCTAATGTATGCAATGGTTTGCACAAGATCGGATATCGCACAAGCAGTGGGAGCAGTCAGCAGGTACATGCAGAATCCAGGCAAGGAGCACTGGAATGCAGTGAAGTGGATCTTGAGATATCTCAGGGGTACGTCAACTTACAGTTTGTGCTATGGAGGTGATAGTCTTCAAGTACAGGGATTTGTAGATGCAGATCACTCTGGTGACAGAGACAGTGGGAGGAGCACCACTGGTTATATTTTTACTGTCGGTGATACAGCAGTGAGCTGGGTATCTCAGTTGCAGAAGATAGTGGCATTGTCAACTACAGAAGCTGAGTATATGGCTATCACTGAAGCTAGTAAAGAGATGATCTGGTTACAAAGGTTGATGGAGGAGCTCGGCAAGGAGCACGAGTGTAATACATTATGGAGCGACAGCCAGAGCGCAGTTCACTTGGCAAGGAATCCAGCATTTCATGTAAGAACCAAGCATATTCAGCTTAGGTATCATTTCATACATAGTGCGTTGAAGAGGAGCAGTTGAAGCTGGAGAAAATTGATGGAGCTAAGAATCCTGCAGATATGTTCACCAAGGTTGTGAGCAGAGACAAGTTGAGTCTCTGTTGCAACTTGGTGAAGCTTTCCAAGAGATAGATCAGAGAGCGCGACACAGAGAAAGAAGGTAGATCTAAGATTGATGTCATTAATCTCCAAATAGGAGATTGTTATGGATGGTGCTTAATTTCATCAAGAGGGAGTTTTAATTCAAATTTTGAATTCGATTTGGCCAACTAAGAAAGCTGATTTTGGGAGGATTTGTTGCAACTTCTAAATCTGATCTTGGGAAGGATTTGTTGGAGATTTTCAAGGCAGCAAATCAGTCCATGGTTGCCAAAAGTGTAGAGCCAGTTTTAAAATCAGTCCATGGTTGCCAAAAGTGTGGAGCCAGTTTTGGGATGGGATTAAATAGGAGGAGAGTCTTCGATCCTTGGTGTGTCTTCTTCAACCGGTGAAGTTGAGCGAAAAAAAAAGAGAATAGGAGGTTCTATGAGGACGTCCTCCGTATGCTGTAGATCCTGATTCAACCCTCTGGATCATAAGAGTTTCTGAGAGAGAGTATTTTGAGGGCTTGTACCTGATTTAACTCTTAGTGAAGCCTTGCAGATCCTCTGCCGCCGTGGACGTAGCCCAGTTTGGGTGAACCACGTAAAATCTCGTCTCTCGTTGTTTTCTTTTGGATTTTGGTTCCTATTATTATTATGTATTTTTTGTTGATTTTATCGCAACTGCATGCTTGGCCGTACTAATAGCGATCTTATTAGAGAAATATTTGTTGTATTCCCTATCACATCTTAGCCAAGAAAAGGCTAGCGTGTCAGCAATATGTGTGTTATGTAAGGATGCCCATGCATGAATTAGTAGATCACTTGTACGTTGGATGCTTATTTTTTAATCGATCCTAGTGGCCATGACAAGGGATCTTGGTTTGAGATAGCTACCTACCAACATCATTACTTTGGCATTTATGTGGTATATCCGGCAAGAGAGAAACTTCAGTATTTTCCTTAAGAAGGCCTCCTGGCATGAAGATATTGTATAGTCATTTTTACCCTTAATAAAATATATTCATTGTCATACTTTATTTTTTTTATGCTATCAATCTGGAAAAATACTCAAGTGCTTGAAGCTAGATTTCCTTTTCTTGCTCCTCTAAATGATGTGTTTGATGGAAAAAATAGATGTCTATAAAGAGAAAAGAGAGAACATATACTAATTATAATAAAATCCTAATAGGTCCTCTGTTCACGAGTCATTATTGGGCTTCAGGCCCATACAAATGTCCATCACATTATCCAACAAAGATGCACTCAAGTTCATATCATATGGATTAGAAATATATCAAGAGTGGGCTTATTCCTCTTATATCATTAGATTAAATTTATTCAACTAGTTGTAAAAACTAAAATTACTAATAATTAATGATAGTCCATGTATAAAAAGTTTTTAATATTAAATCCAAGCAAGAATTGAGACATGGTGCCTATCGTCATCTTTATTCTTGCCATTGACGTGTCTGCCAAACCCTCCAGACAAGCTCTATTAGGTTGATTAAAAGAATTGGAAGCCCCAACACTTTTTTGTATGCCAGCCTATTTAGATGATCACACCCTTTTGTTTTGCGATGGTAAGAAGAGCAGCATCAATGTAGTGAAAGTTATCTTACTCACTTTTGAGAATGTAGTGGAATTCAAGACTAATTTCAATAAAAGTTCAACTTTCTATTTTAGCATGGAGGGAAACGAAGGACATGGGACCACTACGATGAATTGCAGAAAAGTTGAGATCCCCTTCACTTACTTGGAATTAAGTGATTAAAAAAAAATTCATGAGTTAGGATCTCTCTTCCAAAGAAAATTGTCTAACAATTGAGAATCTGAAGGTTTAATTGGATCCCAAGTGAGCCAATTTGAAGTGAGTTCCGCTAAATTCCCAATTGAACCCATTTTTGAGAACCTTAGGATCTAACATAGTTTCAAATTGTGCCAATCTGAATTGGTCTGATCCAATTGAAAATCTTAGTGTCCAATTGGATCTTGACCGAGACAATAAGGATTGGGTCTGGCCCAATTGGGAATGGGTTCAGTCCATTCTAAATTAGACAGGAAAAGTCTTACTGCACCGGAGCAGCAAGCGCATACTGGTCACTCAGATTGATCTCCATTATGCCAGCGCATGTGTAATGGTCGAATGAGCCTCATTGCGCATCACACACACGTCGACATGCACGGATAACCAATTTGTATGGCTGGTGTACGCTTGCTACACCGAAGAACAGTGCAATAAGTCTTTTCTAATTAAAAATAGGTCTATAATTGAGAATTAGACTGAATTCAATACAATTAACTCGATCAAGGATACAATGGAACCTTAGGATTCCCAATTGGCTCGATTGAAGATCCAATTGGACTCTTTCTTTTAGGTTATGATTTTTTTCTATTAAATTTATTTACCCCTGTAATGAAAAATATTTTATATATAAATGTAAAATAGGTAATATATTTTGCACACACATATATATGTTAGTACATAAATATATAAATATAATAAATATATTAAATTGATATTTTAAATATTATTATATTTTTATAAATTTATTAGCGCCCATGTAATTGGAATTTTTGATAAATATCTAAATATGCAATATATATTTGTATATATGTACATATATGTATTAATATATAATATATTTATATTTCTTATATATATATATACACATAATATATTTTTATATATCACATTAAGGGGGAGTCGCCTCTAGCATTTTTTGGATTAAAAAGGAAAGAAGTTAGCCAACATGCCATCTTTTAATGTTTGTTCTATCTATTTATTTATCTTATATGCAGTGGTCAAGGTTTTAAATCTGGAGTATTTTGGTGTTTGTATAGAACGGAATGCCCCACATCTTATCCCGTTTCATTCCATTCCATCTTGGTTGCTGTATTGATTAAGCATCCTGATACCTACTTCAAACACATATTTTATATTTTTATATTAATATATATAATCATATTTTTTGTATAAATATGTATTATGATATTAAATTTATAATTTTTATATTAAATATAAAATTTTGGCATATTTGATATTTTAAAATTTTCAACTTCTTAAATGAAATTTATATCATATATAGGTTGCGCCGAATTTATTTGGTTGTGTCTAATTTATAAATATTATATATAAACATTTATTTACATATAATATTTTTATATAAAAATTATTATATAAAATTTCTTAATTTCTCAAATGAAATTTATATTATATATATATATATATATAGGTTGTGCCAAATATATAATATTATAAATATATATAAATATATCATATAATCCTATATATATATATATATATATATATATATATATTGTATATTGTTATATACTAAACATAATTTTATATATTAAATTTATGGGCCCATCCGATTCTCAGGTTTTAAAACCAAAAGCAGCTAGCCAAGAGAGGAGGAATGTGAAGCTGTTCTCATCCATTATTTGACATGATCTGGATTACCGGTCACGTGGCATCAAATACATGGCTGGAACTTCAACAGGAATACCAGATAACATAAAATAAAATAATAGTGTACCGTTGGAGGTCCTTTTATATTATTATGGTCAGAAAGGCTCGGTGAAAGCTCACAACGACCCGACCGGATTTAACACTGCAACTCTCAGTCCTCCCTGTTGGATAATCTTCTTTTAAGCCTCCGAAGGCGAAGGGTATGACACATGCGCTTGGATCCTTCTGAGGCCCATTCTTTGCCAGGAATACTATTGACTACCATTGCAAATTAATTAGCAGTAATGGAGCAGCGCCAGCGCCAGCAGCATTTCCTCGTGGTGACCTACCCAGTCCAAGGCAACATCAACCCGGCTCTCCACCTCGCCAAGCGCCTCACCCGCACCACCGGCAGTCGCGTCACTTTCTCCACCGCCATCTCCGGCCACAGCCGCATGTTCCCTTCCTTGGCCAGACCCAACGAGGAAGTAGAAGACGGACTCCTCTCATACATCCCCTTCTCCGACGGCTACGACGATTTCTTCAAAGCCATCAGCGAGGTAAGCGACTACATGTCCAAGGTGAAGCTCGTCGGATCCAGATCTTTAGCCGCCCTTGTGGACGACCTCGCCGCACGTGGACGCCCCGTGTCTTGCATATTCTACACCATCCTCCTGTCGTGGGCTGTCGACGTGGCACGTGATCATGGCGTCCCCTCTGCCCTCTACTGGATCCAGCCTGCTACTGTTTTCGCCAGCTACTATCACTACTTCCATGACTACAACGAGCTCATCACCTCCCACAGTCACGACCCATCGTTCACTGTAAATTTTCCAGGGTTGCCGCCGCTCCAAATCGGTGACCTCCCATCGCTCTTCACGATCGCCAAATCCGACGATTCAATCCTTGCTGCTTTCAGAGAGATGTTTGAAACACTGGATCGGGAAGAGAAGATCTCGAAGCCAAGAATTCTGATGAACACCTTCGATGCATTAGAGAAGGATGCGATCAAGACCACTGATAGCATGGAACTCATCGCCATAGGGCCAGTCGTCCCATTCCTTCTCTTAGATGGCAAGGATTCAGAAGGCACCGTCTCGGATGGTGGTCTTTACAAACCGGATAGCAGGGGATACATGAAGTGGTTAGACTCGAAGGCAGAGAGGTCGGTTGTCTTCGTGTCGTTCGGAAGCATTTCGGTGTTAAAGAAGCAACAGCTGGAAGAGATTTTTTTGGGGCTAAAAGCGAGCGGAAGGCCTTACCTGTGGGTGGTGCGGAAGGAGTACAGAGGGGAATTAGGTGTCGAGATGGAGGAGGGGGAGAAGGGGATGGTGGTGGAGTGGTGCTCTCAAGTGCAAGTGCTGTCCCACCCGTCAGTTGGGTGCTTCGTCACCCACTGCGGATGGAACTCGTCATTGGAGAGCATGGTGTGTGGGGTGCCGACGGTTGGGGTGCCGCTGTTTATGGACCAAGTGATCAATGCGAGACTGGCAGACTTTTGGGGGACGGGAGTGAGGGGTGAGCTAATCAAAGAGGGAGTGCTGGAACGGAGGGAGCTGAGGAGGTGTTTGGAGGTGGTGATGGGAGAGGGAGAGAGAGGGGAGGAGATCAGGAGAAAGGCAAAGATGTGGAGGGACACAGCACGGGAGGCAGTTCGTGAAGGCGGATCGTCGGATCGGAATCTCATGAATTTTGTGGAGGACATCGCGAGCGACAAACGAGGACCATGACGCTTGTCTCTATTATCTTCCTGTGAATTTGATAAATTTGAGTCCTTTACTATTAATAATTTTTAATTTATTGCTCCGAAAAAAATATTCTTAAAATTATTCACGGGATGGAGAGAGAGAGAGAGAGCGCGCGCGCAACGGTAATATAGGGTCACAGGATGAACAGAAACCTCTCCCAGGGACAAGAAGAGCGGCTCTCCGGACTCCATCCCGCTGCCCCCACAAACACCTGATGCATCCGGAACAAACCAATGAATATCCTTTGCGTTGATAACCAAATTAGGTTAGAGATGGGACTGTATCAAATAATTTTATATTATTTATAAAATAATAAAATATAAAATGAATCAATGTAATTATATGATTAAATTGATTCAATTCTTACTTTTATTTGATATGAGAGTAATGTATAATTGATCAAGCCTAAATTAGCTGTGGCCTGTTGGCTTTAAGAATCGTGCTCTGAGAGCTCCCTGGTTCTGTTTTCGTCTGTGCTTTAAGATTCGTTTTCTAAACTTGTCTTCCTTGATCTTTCGGTGATCCTTGTTCCTCTGCGTTTCCTTTTCTTCGGTTTTACACCCCCTGCTTTCCCCTCTTCTCGGATGGCATCTGATTCGGCTGATGGTGGCCGGATCCCTAGGAGGAGGGCCGGAGTGTTTAGGTTTCAATGGATCTCGTCTTCTCCCTCACCGGCTGTGGTGGCGAGGCTGGAGGAGTTGTTCCCGGAGGTAGTAAGGGTGCCGGCGGTGGAGCTTGAAGCAGAGGTGGTGGCCTGGCAGCAGAGGACCGTCATTGCCCGATCCTTCCATAAATGGGTCCCGGCTGAAGCTTTAATTCGTGAATTCAGGCGTGCTGGAGTTCCCGGAGAGATCATTCCTATCAATCTGGCATTTCGATGCCATTTGTTTCGCTTTGATTCTCCGGAAGCCAGTAACCTGGTTCTGCAGCGGCCATGGGTGGTTAATGGCCAGGTGATAGGGACTAAGGCATGAAGGCTGGAGTTTACTCCGGTGGAGGACTCAATCAAGTTAGCTCTTGTTTGGGTAAGGCTACCGAATTTACCTTTGGAGTTCTGGAAGGAAGGATTCCTTAGAGTAATTCTGGACCCAGCGGGAGGATTTGTTTCAGCCGATGCTGCGACCTTAGTGAAAAATAGAGGGCGGTTTGCCAGGGTATGTATCAGAGTTGACCTCACTCGCCCTCTCCGGCCAGGCGTTCGTGTTCAAGGGTTGAATCATCCTTTTTGGCAGCCATCTGTGTATGAAAGTCTAGAGGGTATCTGCATGAGTTGCGGCACTCTGCATCTGGGCGGTCCTTGTTCAATTTTGGAGAAGGCTGCTGGGGATTGCTCTGCTTCGAACCAAGCTTTTGGATCATGGCTTATTGCAGTTCAGCAAAGGAAGATTGCCTCTGGTTCGCTGATGGTTGACAAGGGGTTGGTGCAGTCAAAGTCCTCAACGGCTGCTACTGGTTCTTCCTCTGATTCCAAGAAGGAGAAGCCTGGGACTCGATCGGGTAGTGAAGTTCAGGCTGATGGTTGGATGTCTCCGGTGAAACTGGCTCGCCGGAGGTCTTCGTCGGCAAGGAAGGTGGTAATGGACCCAAGAGCAGGTTTGAGCCACTTTGGGGGGGACCTGGAGCTGAAATCAAAAGGGAAGGAGGCCGTGCCGGTTAACATGGGGCGTGCCGGCTCTGTGACTCAAGATTTAAATCTGAACATTTCTGAGAAGGGTGGTTCTCAGGGGTCTTGTCTGAACATTCCTGAGGTGTCCAAGAACCCCTTTGCCTCCCTTGTATTGGCTGCAGATGTAGAAGGTTTTCTGGATAGTCGGGATGCTTTTCTAGGTCCTATTAAGCGAGCCAGACCAGAGGTTTCTATGGCCCCGAGATTTATTTCCAAATTGGAGAAGCGGAAAGGAAAAGGGAAGGCTCATCCTTGCAAACATGGGAGGCTGATCAGCTTTTCTCCAATTCAGTTGGAGTTGTCCCCATGTAGTCAGGAAGGAGCTCAGGAGCTGGTTAGGACCCAATCAGCTAAGTCAGTTGGAATTTCCTCGGAGAATGTTGCGGGAATTATTGAGGGTCTGGATCCAGGGTCCTCATCTTTGGTGCAGCCTTCCCGTTCTATTGAGTCTGGTTGTGGTTTGGAATGTCAGCTGGCCTGTCCTTTACCAATGTCTGATGAAGGCTCCATATTGAATGGGGGACTTGTTGATAGCATTATGATGGAGGACCAAGGTGGGTCCCAGCCTCCTTCAGTTTGTAAATGAAGATTCTACTTTGGAATGTTAGAAGAGCTCGAAAGCCTTCATTTCGATCATCTTTTAGTAGATTATTGCAGTTATAATTTCGATATTTGTGTCCTCTTGGAAACCAGGCTATCGGGTGATAGTCTAGCCCATTTTCGTAGGCAGATTGCCCAATCTTGGTCCTCCTATGCGGTGGAGGCTGATGGGCTGTCGGGAGGAATATTGGCTATTTGGCATGCCTTTGTTGCTACGATTGATGCTTTCCATCAATGTAACCTGCAGATTGGTCTTATGATCTCTGAGAGGGCTTTTGACCCATGGTTTCTATCGGCTGTTTACGCCAGTACAGACTATCGGGAGAGAAGGGTTCTTTGGTCTGAACTGCTTTCTCTCCTTGCACAAGGTTTCCATCTATTATTGCTGGGGATTTCAACTGCATTACTGAGGCTAATGAAAAACGTGGGGAAGACGAGTTACTGCCTCAGCTGATATCACTGAATTCAGATTCTTTATTGGTTCTTCTGGGCTGATGGATTTGGGGTTTTTTGGTCCCCAATTCACTTGGTGTAACAATCGTCAGGGGACTGCTCGTGTCTAGGAGAGACTTGACAGAGCTATGGCTTCATCTCAGTGGCTTCTGATGTTCCCTACGGTTTCTCTTACTCACATCCCTAGGATTGCATCTGATCACTGCCCCATTTTGATTTCACTGAGAATAATCAGCTTCTCCATAAATAGTTCAAATTTGAGAAGTTTTGGACTGGCCATTCTGCTGCTCGTTCTATCATTTCTCAGATCTGGCATATTCCTATCAGGGGTAATGCTGTTTATCAGTTATCGCGCCATCTTAAGATGGTGAGACATAGGCTATCCAGATGGAATAGGCTGGAGGTGGGGGATCTGGTCAGACAAGTTGAAAAGGTCGAAGATGATATTAGCATTTTGCAGGCTAAGGAAGGTTTTTTGGTGGATTCAGACCTCTCCTCTCTTAGGGATCTGCTTGCTTGTCATCACTTCCTTCTTCGGCAACAGGAGGTGTACTGGTGGCAGAGGTCCAGGTTTCAATGGATTTGTGATGGGGATCGTGACACCATATTCTTTCATCAGGCTACTCTGAAGCGGCATGCGGCTAACAGGATTCAGAGGTTAGTTGATGATGACGAGCACATTCAGGAGGACATCCACTCTATCAAGGACATGTTTCTCCACTTTTTCCAGTCCAGATGGGCTGAGTCTACTAGTGACGGGGGCCGGTTGTTCAGGTTCCGCCTTCTAGGAAGGTTTCTTCCATGCTTGTTAGGCCGATTTCTGTGGAGGAAATTAGGTTGGCCCTTTGGGAGCTTGGTCCGGATAAGGCCCCTGGCCCTGATGGTTTTTTGCCCTTCTTTTATCGACACTACTGGGATATTGTCGAGCAGGAGGTGGTTCAGGCCATTCAGGATGTTTTCCAAGCTCATCACATTCCTTCAGAGTGGAACCAGACCTTTATTACTTTGGTGCCCAAGTGTATTGATGCTTCTCTTCCGTAGCACTTTTGGCCCATCCATCTTTACACTACCCTCTATAAGGTTTGTGCTCGTCTTTTAGCCTGCCGCCTCTGTTTGGTGATCCCTCATCTCATATCTGCTGAACAGGGGCTTTTATTAGAGGGTGTTTCATTTCAGATAATGTTCTTATAGCTCAGGAATTTATGCATGATCTTCAGAGAGCTCCGGCCAGTCATTGTCTTATGGCTATGAAGCTTGATATGGAGCGTGCTTATGATAGACTGAGTTGGGCCTTCTTGCAGCACTCTCTTCTGGAGTTTGGGTTTGATGGGTTATTTATAGAGTGGATTATGGCCTGCATTCAAAGGCCTTCCTTTTCGATGATCGTCAATGGGAGCCCGAATGAGTTCTTTCGCTCTGTTGTGGGACTCCGGCAGGGATGTCCATTATCTCCTCTGCTGTTTATTCTAGCAGCGGATGACCTTTCCCATGCTTTATGTCAGGCTCAGTTAGATAGGCAGATTGTCCCATTTATGACTAGGTCGGGGGGCCCCCTTGTTTCTCATCTTCTTTTTGCTGATGATTGTATCATTCTGGGGTAGGCTTCTATTGCTAATGCGGCTTCTTTTCACTCAATTATTCAACATACTGTTAGGCTTCGGGTCAGAAGGTTAATCTTCTAAAGTCCTCCATATGTTTTAGCCCGAAGACTTCTAGAAAAACCAGGGAAGCCATTATCAATCTGTCGGGTATTACTTCTTAGACTGATAGGCTGATGTATTTGGGGATCCCTATTACGGAGAGACAGCCCCGTTGTTCTAATTATGCTGAGATTGAGAGGCGGGTTCGCCAGCGCATCGAGAGATGGCAGGTCACAGGCCTTTTGATGATGGCGAGGATTATCATTACTCGTTCGGTTCTGTCTTTCATTCCCTTGTACCTCCTATCGAATGCTGCCATTCTGATTACTTGCTTGAGGAGGATCGAGCGATGTTTTCGTGATTTTCTATGGGATTCTATGCACGAAGGTCATGGTATTCACCTCCTATCTTGGGATAGTATTTGTATGCCTATCATTGAGGGTGGTCTCGGGATCCAGTCCCTGATTGTTAGACGTCATGCCCTTCTGGCCAGACATGCATCAAGATTTCTTCTCGAGCCGCATTGCTTCTGGAGCTCTCTGATGCGTACGAGATATGGTGACTAGTTGTTAGGCTCGTACATTTCTCCACCTCGGGGATGTTCCTTCTTTTGGAACGAGGTTTGTCGTTATGGTCAGGCTATCTCGGATCATGTTTCATGGATGATTGGTGATGGATCTTTGATTGATGTTATTCACGATACCTGGATTTCTGAGCTTCCTCTTTTTCGGTGGTCCACCTTTTTTAGCATTGATGCCCCTGCCTGTTTAAAGGTGAAGGATTTGATTTCCTCAGATCACCCTACCTGGCATGTCCCTTCGGTGATGAGATTCTTTGGTGTAGAACTATCGCGACAGATTCTCTCGATGCCCCTTACTCCTGGCCAGTTATCTGATTCCAGGCTATGGCAAAGATCTTGTCTCTCTAAGGCCCCCTCTAGGGATCTGATGAAGTTGTTCAGGCCCCAGCCCCAGCGGTCGGAGGATGCTGCGTGGATTTGGAAGCTTCCTATCATTCCCAGGGTTCAGCTATTTATTTGGAAGCTTCTGTGGGACTGTCTTTCAACCTGTGGTCTTCTCTCCCAGAGGGGTCTACCTATCCAGCCGACCTGTCCTTTATGTAGTCTGAAGGAGGAATTGTCAGATCATGCTATTTTCACCTGCCCCAGAGCTAGATGTGTCTGGAATATGATTGGCTATTCTATTAGACAGGATGACTCGGGTTCCTTGCGCTCCTCTTTTCTTCTTGATCTACGGAGGGGTTCCCAACAGAAGAAAGGTCTTTGGGCTGTCACGACATATCAGATATGGTTGTCCAGGAACCAGCTCATTTTCTCTGATGATGCTATTTCTCCTCATAAGATTATGAGAAAGATTAGATTGTTGGTAGCGGACTGTGCCCGTATTGGTTCTGACAACTCTGGCCTCTGGGGTTCTTTTGCTGCTTCGGTAGTGAGCCGGTATACGGTTTGCATCTCCTGGGAGCCCCCTCCTCCAGGGTTTATCAAAATCAACTTTGATGGGAGTGTCTGTGGTAGAGCTGCTGGTTCTGGTTTTATTATCCGAGATCCTCATGGTGACTTATTAGCTGCGGGAGGTTTTGGAACTTTCGACTCTTCTGTCCACATGATCGAGCTTTATGCGGCCTGGGCAGGTATTTCTTATGCTGTTCGGTTTCTTTAGGCTCAGAGGCTTTTCATTGAGGATGATTATATGTCGGTCATTTCTTGGCTGAAGAAGGAGAATTGTCCTCCGGGTTTTAGTAATCCGATCCTTTGGAATATTTGGTCTATTCTGTGGGGGGTGGATGGTGCCCAGATCCATCATATCTACCGTGAAGCCAATCCGGCGATGGACTGGGTGGCTACTTTTGTGGCGCAGCATGCTGGATCATGGTCTTGGAGGCCGGGCGATCTATGCCCTTCTCTTTTGCAACTAATTTTGTACTCAGATCTATCTGGGCTGAATCGCACTAGACTAGTGTGACCGCCCGTTTGTACCAAAAAAAATGTATAATTGATCCAAAAATAGCTGAGGATAAAAAGGATAGAAGACATAGTTGAGATAAGAAGATTTGAAAGGCTTGTATAGCTAAATCATAAACTTTTATTTTAAAATTTTATCCTTACAAAAATTATCTAATTTAATATTTAAAATCTTTTAGTTGGAGCTACAAATAGAAATTATTTAAAATTTTTAAACATTTTTGTTTAGTTTTGAGAACCGCATAAAAACTCCTTCCAATTTTAAAACTACCGAAAACAACCCATTAGTTGGCTAGCTCTATAGTTTTAATAATTACACATCGATCTTCTTATATTCCTTTCAGTCTAGATGCATTATGATAGTTAAATTTTATATTTTTAATGCATTAATATAATTTTTAACAAATTTAACAAGCCATGACATCTTTAATATAATGGGGGTAAAGGATTTAATGCATTTAATGCATTATGATAGCCAAGCATGAAATCAGCTTTTGGTCTTTCAACCTATTCTTTTCGTGCTTTTGGTCTGGATCTTTCATGCTTTCGATCTTTTTCATAGTTAGAGAGCATTTTTTAAATATTCGCAAGCCAATCTTTATCATGAAGTCCCAAAGTCCCAAAATCCTAGCCTAAGAGACTTTGTTCTGCTAGAAAATTTTGAGCAATTATCAGGCCAACTCAAGATTAGCTAAATCATGAAAACTAACCTAAGAGATTTGATCCCTCTTCCTATGTTCTATGGAAGAATAGTAAAACACTTCAGCAGGAGCTGAAGCTGACCTAAATTATGCACTGAGTTGACTCAAACTTGCACGGTTATCACATGTTCCAAAGACTGACTTGCAGGACTCAACCTCTAAGGAATGATTACTAACACCTCAACTATGAGCATAGCTTGATCGAGATCCCTTGAGCTATAAGTGCCAACTTATCAAACTACATAAAGCATTTTGTGGTTTGAAGAAAACTCTAGTCATACGTAAACAAAAAAAAAAAAAAAAAGGCAAAAGGAAGAGCTAACACACTTCGCAAAATAAGCTTTCCTAGGAAAAGGTTTTACATAAATTGGTCAGAAAGTTGGTTGCAAAAAGATGACCAGAGAAAAACTACAAATAAAGAAAAAGTAGCACTCCACAGACAATAGCATTGGTCAATCTCTTTCTTCTTCTTCGTTTGAAGAGCTAACCTTGATTATTTTGATGGCTAGGCATTTGGTTTCGGCAATTATCATACTAAGGCTATCCAAGTCTTGGTCTAAGTAAAGTGCTTTCACAAGCTTTCTATATTCTTCAAACCTACCAAGGTAGGATTTGGTGGCATAGTAAACCAATGCTTCTTTGAACTTTGTGGAGCTTTTGAAGGTCTTGACCATTCGAGCAATAATTTTTTTGGTAAGAAAAGATAGAACAATCGTAGGAAAAGCATTTTTTATGATTTTTATCATAGGTAAAAAATAGGTGCGTCGGAAAAGTCTTTACCTACGACTTTCAAAATTGTAGGCAAAGAACAGACCTTTTTCCTACGATTTTTTTTTATAGAAAAAAGTTTATATTTCATAGGGAAAGAGTGACCAGAATTTAAAATTTAAATTTAAATTTTGAAAACGTTTACCTATAAAAATAAAAAATCATAGGAAAAAAATAAAAAAATATATTTTTTTTTCACATCTTAAAATCATAGGAAAAATTGGCTAATAATAAATTTTTAATAATTTTTTTCCTATGAGAAACCCCAAAGTCGTAGGAAAAAATCAGAAAAAAAAATTATTCATATCTTTCCCTACGAAAATTCTTAAAATCGTAGAAAAAAGTTGGCTAATAATTATTTTGAATAATTTTTTTCCCTACGAAAAACCCCAAAATTGTAGGCAAAATTTTAAAAAATTATTTTTTATCCACATCTTTTCCTACAAAATTTCTTAAAATCATAGTGAAAAGTTGGCTAATAAAATTTTTTAATAATTTCTTTCCCTATGGAAAAACCACAAAATCATAGGAAAAAGTTATAAAAAATTATCTACATATTTCCCTATGAATTTTTTGAAAATTGTAGGAAAAAGTTGACTAGTAATAATTTTAATGATTCTTTTCCCTATGAAAAACCCCAAAATCATAGGGAAAAATTTTAAAAAATATTTTTATATCCACTCTTTCCCTACAAAAAACTCCAAAATTGTAGAAAAAAGTTGGCTAATAAATTTTTTAATTATTTTTTAAAATTATTATTTTTAACCATTTTTATCTGCAAGAATTAATTAAATCATAGAAAAATAATAAATAAAAAATTTTTCCCTCAAAATGTCTAAAATCGTAGGAAAAAATTATATTTATTCTATTTTAAATTATTTAATATTTTAACATTATATTTCTATTTTAAATTTTTTTATTATTTTACATATTTTATTTAATATAATATAATATATTTATTTCATATTTTTTTAAATATTAAAACTGTATCAAAAAAATAATATGATTCTTTACATATAATATCCATTACATATACAAAATTTTTACATAGTGGCAACAAAAGATAAACATCAAAATAACTAATAAATAAAACTTAGTAGTCCATATCAATTACAATATCCGTAACTAACATAAAACATCAAAACACATGAATGAAACAACACAAGATAATTAAGGTCCTAGACATTTTATAAAGGTTCCATTCATAAATGACTTCCTCAGTTTTCTAGCTCTCTTTTAAACATTACTAGAGTAATCAAAGCCCTAGAATGGCATTGCAATTTATAAATGTTCCAATAAGGCATCATTACAGACCTTTCATGCCAAAGTATACTTTGCTCAATTTCCTTGAAAGATGCTTTCATGGTATCAAAATTGCTTCCTGCAAGGGTAAAAAATAAGTATTAAAGAAGTTTATATTTGATCGATTTTTATGTTCAAAAAATGAATTATTAAATTAGAATCATAGCAGCTTATAATTGAGTATAACTTGATCAAATACCCTGTTAGCATCTCTAAAAGTATAATTAAACAATGCGAGTTTATCAGGCAAGTTAATTATGATATGTAATGTGAAAATATCAACAAAATATGGGTCATGTTTCGAGTATAATCTTGGAACTAATGCCAAAAAAATAAGTGAGCCATTCCTCAAACTCAAACTGCTTTCAGTTAAACAACATTTTTATATTCTATTAGAATGCATGTTTCATGTACTTCATAGAGAATTTATTTCCATCCCAGTAACCATCAAAAGTTTGCTAGATGGATTGAAAGAGACAAATGGCTTTACAAGATTATACCTTTTGTCATTGGAAAGTTTTAGGTAAAACCAGCTGATGCGACCATTCCCCAACACTGATGCCATACTCTAATCCCATTAACATCTGCTTGTCACTTCATTCCTTAAAAAAAAAATCTGCTTGTCTACTAAGACAATTAAGGAAAACAGTTGACACATGATGCACTGTAAACTGATGAACAAAATTTTGATTATCTCAATTCACTGGGAACAAAGTCTGTCTAAATCAATCTTCTGTATCAGTCTGACCTTTTCAGTGCAAGACCAACAACTAAGGATCTAACAATGAGATCAAAATTAAACTGTAACAAAATACATCATCCCCTGATGCTGGCTCTTCTCGATCGCATCATACATCAGCCACAAGAAAGTCACCCGGCAACGAAACCTAAAATTGACAATTATACATCAGCCACACACAGCCCACAAATGTATTTTTGCATCTCTATGCATGCATAACCAAGTAAAAATGAAAAAAATTAGGTGAGATGCAGCAAACCACAATCTGTAGTTACCTTTTCACCCAGCTTGAATGGAGGAAGACCTCTGTAAGGGCAGCCACTGCACCGGAATGCATCCCCAAGCCCACACTTCAGGATTAACATAACAATCTCCAACTGCTCAAGATCAAGATATTGTTAAAACCTTCTTTACCACCAGAAACATGAGAAGAAACATAACCAAAATCACTAGGGTTTTGAATTGAACAACCGGGTGGTAGCTGTGGTTTCATCAAATCTTCCTCGGTCAACAGGCGATCTTCATCAATCAGATCTGATTCATACTCAATCTGAATCTTGGGAACAGTCTTCACTGCCTTCTTAATGGGGAAAGATGAACCCATCGTCCAAGTTGGCTTCTTGCCCTTAATCTATAAAAAGATGGAAGAATTGAAGGTAAAACATAGATTACAACAGGCATAACTAGGAAAGAAAACTCTCTCTCTCTCTCTCTCTCTCTCTCTCTCTCTCTCAAAGTGTGGAGACTTCACTCACTATAACGGATTGAGCATCCAAAGATTCCTGTTCTAAAGCTTGCACTTCCAAGAATCCTAATACGAGTATCTTGCGCTCAAGTGTAGATTTCAACTGCAAGAAAATGAGTTTTTTTATCATCTTAACACGGCATCAAATAATCATCAACATGAAATGGAACAAACTCATCAAGCATGGAGATATTATCTTGATATGGCTGATCCAACGCCGTCAGAATAAACGTAACGGCGACTGATGGAGGCCCTCTTGGCCTCCTGAGCCCCCCTCGGTATCGGACTTCATGAACAGCGCTCGGCCTCAAGTTTCGCTTTCGGCCTCGAGCCTCAACATCTGAGATCCCCTCCGATCCCGGACTTCATGAACAGTATCTCAACCACCGATAACCCTTCGGTCTCAGGCTGCATTAACAGTGCTCGGCCTCAAGTTCCAGTCTCTGCCTCGAGCCACAGCTCCCGGGCTCTATGAACAGTATCTCAACCCCTGAGACCCCCTCGGTATCAGGCCGCATGAACAGTGCTCGGCCTCGAGTTTCAGTCTCGGCCTCGAGCCACAGCTCCCGGACTTTATGAATAGTACCTCAACCCCCGAGACCCCCTCGGTCTCGGGATGCATGAACAATGCTCGATACGTGGTCTGGCCCTTGAGCCCAGCAACCTATAGCCTCGGGCCACCTGGCATGCCCATGTGGTCTGCCGCACATCCGTAGCAGCGTGTGGCCATACGTCATAACGACGTATGGTCCATCGCATGTCAGCAACTATGCATGACCATACCCCGTTACAGCGTACGGTTCACCACCCGCCTACAACTGTGAGCGGTCACATCTGGCAACGATGCGCACCAGGTATAACCACAGACGCCAGATACCTGTGAAGCCATACTGACAGGTGACGCAGGACATCTCTGACATGCACGGTGATGGTACGACCTGTCACTGTCAGCCTCATCTTTTTGTCCGTTATTGGACGAGGTGCCCTGAAATCAGAAATCTTCCAGAATGAAAGGGTGTATCTTCGAACAGGTATAAAAGTGCACACTCTCACTGTAAGTAGGGATCCAAGAACTTTGGTTTTTCTAGCTTCTTCCTACTAGTTAAACCCTAACTTTCTAGCTTCCTTCTGCTAGTCAGTTCTCGTCTATTCCCGAGTGACTAACTTGAGCGTCGGAGGGTCCCCACTGGAGCATCCGGTCTCCCGGGACTTTTCTTGCAGGAGTCCGGTAAGGAGGATGTCCGTTTCTCCGGCGTTTGAAAAAAGTGACTCGGTGTCAATAGGTTGGCGCGCCAGGAAGGGGGAAGAGAAAGATATCGAACCAGCAATCTGCAACCTCTCTCTCCCCGAGCTCTTGAGCCATGGTGATGACCCGTGCAAAAGGGGTCTCTGTCAGTTGCGCTGGGGGGCAGCATCAAGGAGCTGATCCGCTGGCGGTTGGCCCCTCAGTTCCCCCAGCTGGTGTCCCTGCACCGCTGCACCTCCAGGCTGCTGGACCTTCCGCTTCCCCGATCGACGTCTCTACGCCTCCTCCACAGCAGCTCCAGGAAGATCGGCTTGCCGCCCTAGCCATGCAAGTGCAGTCCTTGGCGGCGGTGGTTCAAGGTCTGCAGCACCAGCAGTCGGCCCCGTGGCAGCAGGAGCCATTCCCATCGGTTCCGGGGGTGGTGCAACGCAGCCAGCATTCCTCCCGGAGGAGATCGCCATTCCCGGAAGCTCACCACCGCCATGCCTCGCCCAAGCCTCACCACCATGGAGCCTCCAAGAGACCCCGATCGCCCTCTCATCACGCCAGTGTTTCTCCCAGGCGGCGACACGGGAAGGAGGTGGACCGCCCTCGCCAACATCGCCGTCACTCTTCCCCATCATCAGAATCCTCGGGGGAGGGGTCCTTTGATGGCAGGATAGCCCGTTGAGCCGAGCGTCGACTTGATGAGTACAACCAACGGTTGGAGGAATCAGCCGCCGAATCACCCACCTGCCAGCGGCAGACTACGACAGCCGACCTCCACTGTCCCGCCGTATCATGGAAGAGCCCATCTTCACTCGGTTCCGCCTCCCTCAGCTGGCTCCATATGACGGGACCTCGGATCCCCTGGACCACCTAGAAAGTTACAAGGTTCTCATGCAGGTCCAGGGGGCAACCGATTCGCTCATGTGCATCGCCTTCCCTGCCACTCTGAAGAAAGCCGCTCAAGCCTGGTACTCTCGCCTGCCACCACGGAGTATCGATTCTTTTCGCCAGCTGGAGAGGGCCTTCTTGGCCCATTTTGATGCCTGTCGAAAGATTCCAAGGGTAGCTGACAACCTCTTCTCTGTCTAGCAGAAGAGCGGCGAGTCCCTGCAAGACTACATCGCTCGGTTCAAGGAAGCAGCCCTGAAAGTCTACAATCTTGAGGACTCTGTGGCCACTTTGGCCTTGAAGCGAGGGCTTCGTCTATCTCGCTTCGCATACTCCCTTGACAAGAAGACGCCCGGTTCCTACATCGAACTCTTGACCCGGGCCTAGAAGTATATCCGTGCCGACGAAGCTGATTCCTCTCGGCGTGAGGCTAGCGGGAGTGTCCTCAAGAAGCTAGCTCGCCCTGAGCCTGCTGAAGTCCGGCCCAGGAAGCCCGAACCTCCTCGCCGACCAAACAACCATCCTCGAGCTCCTGCATAGAGGGACGGTCCTTACACCCCTTTGCTTGCTCCCATCTCCCATATGCTGCTAGAGATAGAGGGCAACTCGTACCTGCCACACCCTCCTCCACTGAACCCAAAGATCGCCCGCAATAAGAATTGTACTGCCACTACTATCGGGATCACGACCACAACACCGACAATTGTCGCCAATTGAAGAAGGCGATAGAGGATCTTATCCAGCGTGGCCACCTAGGGAAGTTCGTTCAGAGGAACAACCTGGGTGCTCCTGGTCCGTCGACGCCTCCGCTACCGATGATTGACAATGCTTCGACTGATAAAACAGTGGCGATGATTTCCTGGAGGGCAGGTGGTCCGCCCAAGAGGCCGAGGGGGAAGGGGGAGTTAGATCCTGTAATCCCTTTTTTCAAAAGGGACTTAGAGGGGGTGGTAAATAAAAATGATGATAGCGTCGTCGTGTCCATGATGATTGCTAAGCATCCTGTAAAAAGAATTCTGGTTGATAGTGGGAGCTCGGTGGATGTTTTGAGTTATGATGCTTTCGTTCACCCGACCTGCTTCGGCCTGTCGCCACGCCCTGATGGGGTTCACTGGAGATTCCGTGAAGGTTGAGGGAGAGATCACTCTTCCTGTCACGGCTGGCACGGCCCTGCGCCAAAGTACATTCTTCATGAGCTTTCTGGTGGTCTGGGTACCCCTCGCCTATAATGCTATCCTCGGAAGACCTGGGCTTAATCTTTTGGACGCTGTCATCTCCACCAAGAGGCTACTCATGAGGTTTCCCACCAGTGAAGGAGTTGGGGAGATGCGGGGGGAGAAGAACATGCCTGCACTTTGCTGCCACATGGCCCCTAGTCCACAGGGAGTGATGCCTGCACCTGCACCAGAAGCACTGGACCCTCGGGACCTGGAGAGAAGAGGAGAGCCGGCTGAGCGCCTGCTGGCCTTCCCTCTTGGAGAGGACCCAGCAAAGAAAATCCAGGTTAGAGCTCTGCTCCCGGAGGAAGCCCGCAGTCAGCTCCTCACTTTCTTGCGAGCCAATGCCGACGTCTTCGCCTGGTCGGCATCCGACATGCCAGGCATCCTAGAAAAAGTGATTACCCACCAACTCAATGTTAAGCCGGAGTGCTGACCCATTCGACAGAAGAGGAGGAGCTTTCCCCTGACAGACAGAAGGCCGTGGACAAGGAGGTGCGAAAGCTGTTGGCAGTTGGTCACGTCTGTGAGGTGCACTACCCCAACTAGCTAGCGAATGTTGTGATGGTTCGCAAGGCCAGCGGGAACTGGAGGATGTGCGTGGACTTCACCGATCTCAATAAGGCGTGCCCTAAAGACAGCTTCCCACTGCCCCAGATCGACCAGCTAGTTGACGCTACGTCCGGACACGAAACTCTTAGCTTCATGGACGCATTCTCGGGGTACAACCAGATAAGAATGGACCTGGCTGATGAAGAGGCCACCTTCTTTATTACTGAAAAAGGGATTTACTGCTACAAGGTGATACCGTTTGGGCTGAAGAATGTCGGGGCCACCTATCAGAGGTTGATGAATAAGGTCTTTAAGGACCAGATCGGGCGTAACATGGAGGTGTACGTGGACGATATGCTGACCAAGAGCACTAATGCTGCTGACCACATCGCCGATCTCGCCGAGACTTTCAACAACCTGCACCAGTACCGAATGAGGCTGAACCCCCGCAAGTGTGCCTTCGGGGTGGCGGCAGGCAAGTTTCTGGTATTTGTGGTGACTCAGCGGGGGATCGAAGCCAATCCCAACAAGATCCGAGCCATCTTGGATATGAGGCCCCCAGCTAATAAAAAGGAGGTGCAACGCCTAACCGGAAAGGTGGTGGCCTTGAGTTGCTTCATGTCAAGATCGGCAGAAAGGTGCCTGCCCTTCTTTAAGGCATTGCGCAAGGTCAACAGCTTCGAGTGGATAAAGGAGTGTTAGGATGCCTTTGAGGAGTTGAAGCAATTTTTATCCACTCCCCTGCTGTTGTCCAAGCCGAGGGGTTGGGAGGAGCTCTTCCTATATCTCGCAACCTCCCCCGAGACCATCAGTTTGTGCTCGTGCATATGGATGCTGACGGAGTACAGAAGCCAGTCTACTACACCAGCAAGGTACTTCATGATGCTGAGACCAGATATTCTAGGACTGAGAAGATTGTCTTCGCCCTGGTGGTCTCTGCCCAACGCTTCCAACCCTACTTCCAAGCTCATCCCATCATGGTGCTCACGGACCAACCTCTTCGGACCATCTTGTCCCATCCTGACACCTCTGGTCGGCTAGCCAAGTGGGCCATCAAACTGAGTGATTTTGACTTGTCTATCCGGCCAAGGTCTGCCATGAAGTCCCAAGTATTGGCTGATTTTTTGGTTGAGTGCACTTGGGCCAAGGAGTGTTCGGAGGAATCGTGTCCAGAGGCGCGCATGGAGTCCTCCTCGGTCGAGGAAGCAGGAAAGGAAGAATGGATCTTGCATGTGGACGGAGCAGCAAATTATCAAGGAAGTGGAGTCGGGCTCATCCTCGCTAGTCCCGAGGGGGAGGTGGTGGAGTATGCCCTTCGGTTTCTGTTTCCAACCACTAATAATCAAGCAAAATATGAAGCCCTGTTGGCAGGGATGAAGCTGGTCGGGGAGCTCGGTGCGGATCGTCTGAGGGCCTTCATGGACTCCTAGCTTGTCTCCGGGCAGGTTGCTGGGGAATACGAAGCCAGAGACCCGACCATGTCTCGTTACCTAAGCAAGGTGCAATCCCAAGCCTCTTGGTTCTCTTACTTCCGTGTCAGCTATATCCCCCGGGCAGAGAATGCTAGGGCCGATGCGCTGTCCCGTTTGGTCACCTCGGACGACGGTACCCTGGGAAGGACGTATGTGGAGCACCTGCAGACCCCAAGCATTGAAGCTGCGGATGAAGCACTACCGGTCGAGCAAGGGCCCTCCTGGATGGACGCCTACGTCCGATATTTGACCACGACACTCTCCCCGAAGACCCCGCTGAGGCCAAACTACTCAGGCGGCGGGTTCCGAAGTTCCTGATGATGGATGAGAAGCTTTATCGCAGATCATTTTCTTACCCGGTCCTCAAGTGCGTCGGACCAGCCGAAGCAGACTACATCTTGCTGAAAATCCATGAGGGCATCTGCGGGAGTCATCTGGGGGGCAGAGCCCTAGCTTACAAGGCCCTACGATAGGGGTACTACTGGCTGACCATGAGGGAAGATGCGGCCGAGCTTATCAAGAAGTGTGATAACTGCCAGCGCCACGCCAATATTCAGCGACAACCGACATCTCAACTGACCCCCCTGGCGGCGCCTTGGCCCTTCGTTCAATGGGGTATGGACATCTTGGGACCATTCCCTCCAGCTTCCGGACACTCTGGTCACCGACAATAAATGGTGATATGGCTGATATGGCTTGATATGGCTGATCCAACGCCGTCAGAATAAACAGTAACAACGACTGATGGAGGCCCTCTCGGCCTCCTGAGCCCCCCTCGGTATTGGACTTCATGAACAGTGCTCGGCCTCAAGTTTCGCTCTCGGCCTCGAGCCTCAACATCCGAGATCCCCTCGGTCCCGGACTTCATGAACAGTATCTCAACCCCCGAGACCCGCTCGGTCTCGGGCTGCATGAACAGTGCTCGGCCTCGAGTTCTAGTCTCGGCCTCGAGCCACAGCTCTCGTGCTCTATGAACAATATCTCAACCCCCGAGACCCCCTCGGTATCGGGCCGCATGAACAGTGCTCGGCCTCAAGTTCCAGTCTCGGCCTCGAGCCATAGCTCCCGGACTTTGTGAATAGTACCTCAATCCCCGAGACCCCCTCGGTCTCGGGATGCATGAACAGTGCTCAATACGTGGTATGGCCCTTGAGCCCAGCAACCTACTGCCTCGGGCCACTTGGCATACCCACGTGGTCTGCCGCACATCCGTAGCAGCGTGTGGCCATACCTCATAACGACGTATGATCCATCGCATGTCTGCGACTATGCATGACCATACCCTGTTACAGCGTACGGTTCACCACCCGCCTACAACTGTGAGCAGTCACATCTGGCAATGGCACGCACCAGGCATAACCATAGACGCCAGACACATGAAGCCGTACTGACAGGTGACGCAGGACATCTCCGACATGCATGGTAATGGTACGACCTGTCACTATCAGCCTCATCGTTTTGTTCGTTATTGGACGAGGTGCCTTGAAATCAGCAATCTTCCGAAACGAAAGGGTATATCTTCGAACAGGTATAAAAGCGCACACTCTCACTATAAGTAGGGATCCAAGAACTCTGGTTTTTATAGCTTCTTCCTACTAGTTAAACCCTAACTTCTAGCTTCCTTCTGCTAGTCAGTTCTTGTCTGTTCCCGAGTGACTAACTTGAGTGTCGGAGGGTCCCCATCAAAGCATCCGGTCTTCGGGGACTTTTCTTGCAGGAGTCCGGCGAGAAGGACGTCCATTTCCTCAGCATTTGAAGAAAGTGATTCGGCATCAACATACCTTATCCTCTTACGGAGAAAGAAGAGGGATATGTACCAAGATCCTTCCATCAGGTTTCGACACTCTACCGATCTCTTGAAGCAACTGCCGTCCAATAAGTTCAGCTACGTTCGAGACCGAAACAGCAACATCCAAAGACCCCGACTCGATTGGTAACTTCCATCCTTTTGCCAATTACCCGGTTTACATGCATTCAGAACAGCATGATAGCAATACAACCAAATTATTTAAAACATAATAGAAGAATTATATATATATATATACTAGATGAAAAGTAACACAGCCAACAAACCTCATCCTTTCAATTTATAATTTCAAGTATGAGGTCCCTATCATACCCGCCTAGATTTCTCAAAAAAAATTAAGTGCATGTAAATCTTTAGGTGATGGTTGTTTATCAAAATTTTTTTTTTTGATAAAGACGGGCGATCACACTAGTCTAGTATGAGTCAGTCCAGATACATCAGATTGCAAAATTTGTAATAACACAGGAGGACATGATTCACCCATCGTCCATATCCTATATTCTACATGCTGAGCCACGGTCGTCGCTGCCCAGTCAGCAGCCGTGTTGGCTTTACAGAATACATGACATATCTGGGCAGTATCCAACTCCTGAAGCATGGTCCAGATATCTCTTAAGATCGGATTGGTGGATACATCAGGAGCACTCTCTTTCTGCATCCACTGTATGACAGTCATAGAGTCTCCCTCAATAACAAGCCTCTGAGCTCGAAGAGTCTGCACCACATAAGAAATACCAGCCCATGTAACACAAAGCTCAGCCATGGGAACAGAGAAGTCCAGAGACCCAAATCCACCCGCCGCTATCATATTACCCTGTGGACCGCGTATGATGAAGGCCGAACGAGCTAGTCTACCACGAACACTCCCATCAAAGTTGATTTTGACAAAACCTGGAGGAGGGGCTCCCATGAAATAAATACCGTACGACGGTTCGCTGCCGAAGCAGCAGGGGAACCCCAGAGGCCAGAGGTGTCAAAACCAACAGAATGAAGAGCACGGGCACAATCCGCGACAATGATCTGATTTTCCTTATTAGCTGATGTGAAGAAATACAATCCTCCAAAAAGATAATCTGGTTCCTTGATAGCCAAATCTGGTATGCCGTGATCGCCCAAAGACCACGTATGTGCTGAGGAGCCATCCGGAGATCCTGGAGAAAGATAGGACGAGGAGAACCGTAGACATCCATTCTGTACTCATAGCCCATCAAATGCCAAATCCATCTAGCTCTAGGGCATTTGAATATAGCATGATCGGTAGTCTCGTCCTCCATACCGCACAAGGGACAGGTCGACTGGATAGGGAGACCCCTACGGGAGAGCATAGCACTCGTCGGTAGGCAGTCCCATAGAAGCTTCCAGATAAAAAGCTGAACCCTAGGAAGAGTGGGAAGCTTCCATATCCACGCAGCATCCTTTGTACTCTAAGCCCGAGGCCTGAATATCTGACAAGATCCCTAAGAGGGGCCCTAGGGAGGGAGGATCTCTGCCAAAGCCTAACATCTACAGAGGGGCTAGAGATAAGAGGGATCGATAGAATCCGCTGAGATAGATCCTCGCCAAATAGACTAGTCACCATGGGGGTGTTCCAGAGGGGGGGACTGATGAAATCAAATCCTTAACCCTCGTATCAGTAGGAATATCAGTGCTAAAGAATGAGGGCCACCGAGACAGTGGAAGCTCTGAAATCCACGAATCCTGAATGGCATCTATAGAGTGACCATCACCAATCATCCAAGAGATATTCATCCAATAGAGTCGCCAACCTGGCACACCTCCTTCCAAAAGGAGGAACTGCCCCTGGCGACGAAATGAGCTCTTCTGGCTTCCAATCACCATATCTTGCCCGCATGACCGAGCTCCAGAGACAGTGCGGCTCCAAAAGGAATCGAGAAGCATGTCTGGCCAGTAAAGCTTGGCGCCTAACCACCAAGGATTGGATCCCGAGACCACCTTCATGAATAGGCATACATATCTTGTCCCAGAAAGAAGATGAATACCATGCCCGTCTTGCATAGAAGCCCATAAAAAATCTCTGATCCATCTCTCAAACCTCCTCAAACAAGTAGTCGGGATGGCCGTATTCGATAACATATAGAGCGGAAGGGAAGAGAGAACCGACCGAATAATGGTGATCCGAGCCATCATAGAAGATCAGTGACATGCCAACCGTCGATACGCTGACGAACCCGCCTCTCAAGGTCCACAAAATCAGAGCATCGAGGGCGTCTGCCAGTCATGGGGATCCCCAAATACATAAAACGATCAGTCTGAGTAGTGATACCCAACCGATCAATGATAGCTTCACTGGTAGGTCTGGATGTCTTCGGACTGAAGCAGATAGAAGACTTCTGAAGATTGACCTTCTGGCCCGAAGCCTGACAATAGCACTGAATAATGGAATCAAAGGAAGCCGCATTTTCAGTAGAGGCCTGGCCCAGAAGAATACAGTCATCCGCAAACAAAAGATGGGAGATGGAAAGACCCGCATCCCCCACATTAAAAGGGACAATCCTCTGGTTGTACTGAGCTTGATGTAGAGCTCGAGAGAGATCATCCGCAGCCAAGATGAACAGAAGGGGAGATAAAGGGCATCCCTGACGTAATCCAACCGAAGACTGGAAAAACTCAGTCGGGCTCCCATTGATGATCAATGAAAAGGAAGGCCTCTGGATACAAGCCATAACCCATTCAGTAAAGCTCTCATCAAAACCAAAACCCTGAAGAGAACGATATAAGAAGTTCCAACTCAGTCTATCATAAGCCCTTTCCATATCAAGCTTAATGGCCATAAGACACCGTCTCACAGGGGCTCTATGAAGGTCGTGCATAAACTCCTGAGTGATAAGGACATTATCCGAGATAGAACGTCCTCTGATAAATGCCCCTTGTTCCTCAGAAATAATACGGGGATCACCGCACGGAGACGAGAAGCTAGGAGACGTGCGCAGACCTTGTACATAGTAGTACATAGGCTAATCGGTCTAAAGTGCTGAGGAAGAGAAGCATTCCGGCGTTTAGGCACAAGGGTAATAAGAGTGCGATTCCAATCCTCAGGAATATGCTTAGATTGGAAAACATTTTGGATAGCCTGAACCATTTCCTGCCCAACGATATCCCAATAATGACGGAAAAAGAAGGGCGGAAATCCATCCGGCCCAGGAGCCTTATCCGGACCAAGATCCCATAGAGCCTGACGAACCTCCTCCGCACAAATAGGCCTGATTAGTAGGGCGTTATCCGAAGAGGATACCTTCCGGGTATCAGAAACCCGAGTAACCGGAACCCCGTTGCCCAAACTTTCAGACCATTTTGATTGGAAGAAATGAAGAAGCTGAGAACGAATATGGTGAATATCCTCCTGATAATTTCCCTCAGCATCCACTAACCGCCGGATTCTGTTGGCTGCCCGCCGCTTCAGAGTAGCCTGATGGAAGAATCTGGTATTACGATCCCCTTCACGGATCCACTGAACTCTGGATCGTTGCCTCCAATATAACTCTTGCTGTCGAAGAAGGGAGTGATGACGAGCAAGATTCTCTCGCAATAGGGAGAGATCAGAGTCCAATAGAAATCCGTCGAGGTCCTCCTTCGACTGAATGGCACAAATAACAGATTCAGCCTTCTCCACTTGCCTGACTAGATCCCCAACCTCCAGTCTATTCCATCTGGAAAGTCTGCGGCTGGCCAAAATAAGACGACGGGAAATCCGATAGGCTGCATTACCCCTGATAGGAAGGTGCCAGATCTGGGAAATGATAGTCCGAGCAGTAGAGTGGACTGTCCAGAACCGTTCAAATCTAAACTGTTTCCTCTGATGAAGATCAGCCTCCAAGGAAATCAGAATAGGGGAGTGATCCGAGGCAATCTAGGAAGGTGAGTAACAGTAACAGCAGGGTATTTTTGGAGCCACTCAGGAGTAGCCAGAGCTCTGTCAATTCTCTCCAGACGCGAGCTGTCCCCTGTCGGTTATTGCACCAAGTAAATTGAGGCTCCGAGTACCCCAAATCCATCAGCCCAGTGGATCCAATGAATGATCTAAATTCATTAATATCAGCTGAATTGGTAACTGGCCTACCCCCTCTCTTCTCATTAGCTTCGGTAATACAGTTGAAATCACCAGCAATAATGGAAGGAATTCCTTGAGCTAGGAGGGAAGTCAAATCGGACCAGAGAGTACGACGCTCACGGTAATCCGTACTGGCGTAGACTGCCGATATGATCCAGGGATCAGAAGTCCCTTCTGAGACAGCAAGATCTATTTGTTGACTACTTTGATGGAAAGCATCAATCGTGACGGCAGAATCACGCCAAACTGCCAAAATACCTCCAGACTGCCCCACAGCCTCCACCGCATATGAAGACCAGGACCGGACAATCTGCCTCTGAAACCGCACTAGATTTTCACCTGACAGCCTGGTTTCTAAAAGGACACATATATCAAAGTTATGTATCTGGATCAATCTACCAAAAGAGAACGAAAAGAAGGCTTATTAGCTCCTCTAACATTCCAAATTAAGATCTTCATAGATTAACTGGAAATAGCTAGGACCACCTCCTGGTCCTCTACCATCTCACTGTCAGCAGTCTGAAGAGAGCTGTCCTGCAGGGCAACAGAATCTGCCTCAATGAGACATGAACCCAGGCCCATAAGGTTGACATCATTACCCTGACCCTCCTGGTCTGCAGGCCTATCAGGATTACTACGGTGCAGTTCCTGATTCGGTTCCAAGCAGCAAAGAGGTTGGGGCAGTTTTTGTAGGCAAGGATTGATTTCCACTCTACATTTGGCCAAATTTCTCTTATCTTTCCCTTTTTTCTTATCCGATTTGGAAATAGATCTGGGGGGCAGACCTTCAACAGTTCGCGCCCGCTTAAGAGGCCCCGAACCCTTCACCCTAATTTCCACCTGGCCATCAACTTGAGGATCCAAAGCCAAGGAAGCAAAAGGATTAACTGATATTAGGGATTGGGAAGAAAAAGATTCAGAGAGGCCACTGTGATCCACTTTGATTTTTCCCTTAACTAATTCTATTGAAACGGCATGCTGTATGGAAACCGGCACGGCCACCAGAGGCATAGGATTCTGCTTCCCTCCCTTAGCCAGCGTCTTCTTCCTCTGAATATTGACATTAGCAACACCATTCGCCAGGGGAATTGGCACTGCCACTGAAGCTGAAGCAGGGCAATCCGACTTCTCTCCCGGCTTACTACAAACAGGAGCCAAATTCCCTGATCCAGGAAAACTTCTTCGTCCCACCTTCAATGGGTTTCCAGCTATCCTTCATTCTCGTCTCCGCAGAACCAGGCAGAGGAGAAGAGCGGGGACCAGAGGCTGCATACTGAGATTGAAGCAGGGGATCATCAGCTTGCCTCCGTTGATGGACTGCAGCCAACCACGATCCGAAGACAAAGCTGCTGACAGAGACCTCCGAATCAGCCTTGGCCTCCAGCGCACAGGGACCCTCCAGATGCAAAGACCCACACTTAGGACAGAATCCTTCCAAGGATTCGAAGACGAAAGGCTGCCAGAAGGGACCTCTCAGCCCCTGAACCCTAGTCCCAGGACGGAGGGGTCGACACAGGTTTACACGCAGCGCCACCCTAGCATACCCTCCCCTGTTCCTTGACGCCGTCGCAGCATCAACACAGCAGAAAGATCCAGCTTGCTCCGAGATGGACCTGAGGAATTCCTCCTTCCAGAACTCCATAGGGAGGCTAGGTAACCTCATCCAGACCAACGCTGAGGAGATGGATTGCTCGTTCGGGAAGAAATCCGGACGCCATGCTTCAGTACCAATAATCTGGCCATTTATCACCCACGGCCGATTAAGGACTAAATCAACAGCCTTTGGATCTTCAAACCGAAATAGGTGACAACGGAACGCCAAGGAGACTGGGACGATGCCTCCTGCGATCCCAGCTCGCCTGAATTCCCGGATATACGCTTCAGCCGGCACCCATCGAGAGAAAGAACGGGCCATGACTGCAGACTGCTTCCATCCTGCCGCCTCCTCTTCCAGCTGAGGAACCGGGATCTGAACAACCTTCGAAAAATGGACTCCATCATCACCACCTCCGACGAAGAGGGAGAAGAAGAGACCCATTTGAAGCCGGAAACCGGAGCAGATCTTCGGGGAAAACGATCCTTCTCAGACAAATCAGGAGCCATGGAAAGGAGAAGGAAGGCGAAACGACCGAAGGAGGAGAGGCACGCACCCAGCCAACGGAGATCGCCGGAGATAAAGGAAGAAGAAAGCCGGAGCACGAATCTAAAAGCAGCAATAGCGAGTGAACCAGGGAACCTCGCGCACGATTCTTAAAGCAAAATCGGCAAACTAAAAAAGGCAAAGTCTGGTTGTTTATCGAATTCAATTGAAAAACTAGTTTCAAATAGTTAGTTCCACAACAAATTTCAGGTCCAAACATGAAAATCGACCTAAATTTCTATCAACTTCACGATCACAACATAGCAAAAGAGGAACATTAAACGATTGCAGCTGAGACAAATATATATATATATATATATATATATATATATATATATATATATATAGAGAGAGAGAGAGAGAGAGAGAGAGAGAGAGAGCAAAGATTAGCTAGTGAACCGCATTGAGTAACGACAACATCTTCATCTTCTAAAATTTCGCTCCCAAGATTCTGTTGGAAAAAGTTTGAATAAAAAATAAATAAATAAGGAACGCCCGTGAGTGAAACACTTGCGGTACAGTAAACATTGGCCATTAATATTCAGAAATAGTTTAAACAATTTAAGTTTTTTAAGTTGTTTTCAACATAATTTGAGCTAACGGCTATCAAACCTTTAAGGCCATTATGGACCGACCATTGGAGCTTTTACGGGTTAAGCCTATAAATAAGCTTTAGAATTCTGATTGAGGAACGAAAAATCAAAAATTCTTTATCTTTTATTATTTATTTTTATTGTTATATTGATCTTTTTTTTGGGCATACGAAGGTTTCGTTGTGTTGCATCGAGCTAGGAGAGATCGTTAACAACCTGCACGAAAGAAAATCTGATCCTTAGGGCAGTGTCTAACATACCTCGGACCTGGCTTGATTCATCTCTTCTTTTGTTTTTTAATTTATTTATGCATTTGAATTTCTATATTATATTTCTAGCAATTTCTAGGAAGGATTTTTTGCAAAGATCAAAAATATTTTCTAACAGCTAAGGATCAGTTTTTTTAGAAATTGTTAGATTTTCATTGTAAGTATCATTTAAATAGTTTAATTAATTATAAAATCTTTACAATATATACTTTATCTCTGATGTAGTAAATTAAGCAAATTATTTAGCATATATTTTGTCTAATATTTAACTTTTTCAGCCATTTTCTTATTTTGGTTCTGAGTTTGCTCAACATATAAAGTTTTTATGCCATCCTGAAATGCCTGTGCATTAATGGTGCAAATGTTGCTATTCTAAATTGTGATCATCCATAACTATCTCTCAAAATACTGTTTGCTGACATAATATTGACAGTAAATTTTGTCTTCATCTTGACTCCAAATAATTTTATCTAATTTTTATTTAACTTAATGTTTATTCCTTTTCTTTCCTGATGTTATACATGCCAACCGATATTACTTGCTTCAGATCATATTTATGGACACCATAAATTATAAAAATATATAACAGCACTATGTCGATAAGCCTAAAAAACCAGTATGTAGGAAAAGGACATGGAACAGTGCTTGCTTATCATATTTCATGCTGCAAGTGATCCTTGGACTACAATTCATATAACTAAGCAATGATGTTCTTGGACATTTACATGATGATGTACTAGTTATGGAAGAAAGTATTCATTAGTTTGATTTGACAGTACTTATGGTTATATTTGCATATTTTACTAAATGATGTTTTTGAATATTACATCGATGGTGATTAATTATCTGCATTTTATGCAATTATTATTATTTAATACTTTGAATAAGGCTTGTTCTTTATGGCTATGATAATCCATTTTAGAAGCAAGCACATTGCTGTTCAAAATGCATATTTGTTTAATTCCCTTATTTGAGGTCTAGTCTTAAAAAAAATGTTATCCCTTCGAAATTTGCTAAGTCTGAGAAGAATTAGGCAAAACAATTAACCAATTAGTTATGGAGTCCTAGATTCATCAAGGGAAATAGGGCTTAAGCCCAGTATTTGGTCACCAGCAGTGGATACTCAACCTCTATGATTGGAGATTCCATGAATGAGGTTCAATGTGGTAAAAATAAAGCTGATTGAGTGATCATATTAGAGCATAAATTTGAAAAAATTTTCATCCATCCCTATGATGAGTGCTCTTGTAAAGTGACAAAGTAAATTTGTGTAAGGTTGAGTCATACTCTTAATAGATCCGAGGTAGGTTATCTGCAGGGTATTGTCCCAAATACCCTTGGAGGATTCACCTATATGAGAATCGTCATATTAGGCCATGAATAAAGGTTTAGGCTAACTTTAAAGAATTCTTATGAAAAATCAAGGTATTAAGTGGCCTTTAATATGCGCTAACTACTTAAACCCAATTGTTCCATACTGTGTGTGTGATTAATAGAAGTGTGAGTCAAGGACCTAGTTTAAAGTCTAATCCACTATGGTTTTTTCAGGTATATACAATTAACACTAAGTAAGGTTCAAGTTCACAGAATGCCTATAAGATGCCCTAAAATTTATGTTATATTAATTTTTTTTAATTTAAAACTTTTATTAAGGATTGTTGGAAAAAGTTTGAATAAAAAAATAAGGAATTCCCGCGAGCAAATCGCTCGCGGACGTTCACTGAACGTTCTGTTGGCCATCAACGTCCAGAAATGGCTTAAACAATTCAATTTTTAAGCCGTTTTCAACGTGATTTCGGGCTAACCGCTATCAGGCCTTTAAAGCCATTATGGGCCGAGCCATTGGATCATTTATAGGCTAAGCTTATAAATAGGTTCTAGGATTCTGATTGAGAAATAAAACAATCAAAGAATTTTTTATCTTTTATTATTTATTTTTATTATTATATTGATCTTTTCTTAGGCATCTGAAGGTTTCGTTGGGTTGCACCTCCATGCGATCGTGCTCGTGGTAGAAGGATTGGGTCGAGCCGGGATAGATTGTCAACAACCTGCACAAAGGAATGAAAATTGATCCTTAGGGCAGTGTCTAACATGCCTCGGTTCTGGCTTGATTCATCTCTTCTTTTATTTTTTAATTTATTTATGCATTTAAATTTTTATATTATATTTCTAGCAATTTTTAGGAAGAATTTTTTACAAAGATCAAAAATATTTTCTAATAGATTCTTCATCGTGGATAGCCCCGTGCGGATAGGAAAGATGGCATCATCCGTCAAAATTAAGTAAACAAGTGTATCAAATCAATATGATGAGGGCCATCTCTTCTCATAACAATTAAATCTAGTTTTCACATAAAACAATATCCCATTACATTGTAGGAAGATGGAAATTAAAGAACCTAATAATATATGCAATAAATGGTACCAAACAAGAATGATGCAGACATGAGTTACTCAAGTGAGGGTAACTAAGATACAATTCAATCTGCTGGTCAATCTAATATAACACAAAAAGATTAATATTTTATAGGGGATGTGGAGTTTATTTGATCAAAGCATGGAATCTAAAGGATTGTTCGAAGTTTGCTGTGAGTTCATGCAGCAATTCAAAAGTAAAATCTGAACATAGAAAAGTAAAAGGTCAAAAAAGGGAGTAATAGAATATAAAAAAGCATATGAAAGGGCATGAGAACTAAACAAAAGATTTTTCACATTATATATCTCACTGGTATTGCTGAGTGTTCCATTGAGTGTGAATATTAAAGACACAATCACAAAAAGCAATATGTGAATATTAAGTTCTTTATTGGGCAAATATTGAATAGTTAATGCATTGAATTAAGTAAACAAATGTATCAAATTAATATGAATTACAGAGCAAGATCATCATCATATATATATATATATATAAAGAATTTGATGTGTCAATAGATATAAACTTCTATTTTACTTTCTTCTCTTTTGATTAATCAAAAGCACTTCCTTAAGCTGTGCTTCTTCCTGTAGCCCAATGAACTACAATATGTGTGAGTTCAAACTTCTAAAGCTAGCCCGCTTATTATTTCACCCAAAAAGAAATAGCCCACCTGTTGTCCTTCCAGGCAACCAGAGTATCATAGAATTGCACTGATTTCAGTACCAAATATTAAACGCTAACAGAGGTGAGAACCTAGCTACCTGGCTTAAAGTGATGAGATAAGCGTGAAAGACAACAAGCCCACCAAGAAACCAGATTGCAATGAAGCTAAACATTACTAATGCCAATGTTTCAGGCGTGCTCTGAATCACACCAGACACCCCTGAGCCAGTGTTGACCAATTTTCTCCATAACCCAATCCAACAACACATATCAAGAACTCCGAACGCACTAGCCAAAACCGAGCAATAAAAATAAAGCAAACAGTGGAAAGAAGGGGAAAAAACCCACCGGAGAAGGGCAGATCCATCGCGGCCGATCACACCTCCTCTCCCTTATCTTAATTAATGATTCGGGTGGAGAAAGGAAGAGGAGGCTAAGGGGAAGACGGAAAGAAGAGAGGCAGCAGCATGTCAACTCTTTCATCTTCTCCCTTTTTTCTGATGGGGAAAGAATAATATAGTAGTAACAAATCATAATATGCAGCGGGGATATGTTCCCCCAACTTGCAAGAATTTTTGAGGAGCAATAACAAAATTTGTGGCAGCCATTGAAT
This sequence comes from Calamus simplicifolius, assembly GCA_900491605.1. NCBI lineage: Eukaryota > Viridiplantae > Streptophyta > Magnoliopsida > Arecales > Arecaceae > Calamus > Calamus simplicifolius. The sequence goes on from UESW01003896.1 coordinate 847,570, forward strand.
ATCACAAGCACACAAGAGACACTAAGATTTTTAACGTGAAAAACCCCTCAAAGCAAGGGTAAAAAACCACGGGTCATCCAGACCAAAGAAATAGCTCCACTATGATCCACTATGGTCAAATAAGGGTACAAGAGAGTCTCAAACAAGAACACAAATGAGTGCTCACAGCCAACCAAACAATAAAGCTAAGAAGCTTACAACAGAGAACCAAGAAGTTTAACAAACCCAAAAACATAGCTACTGTCCGACCTGAATTTCTTGCACCTCAGACCTTGTTTCAACGATCCAACCGTTCAGAATGAAGAACCAGATGTCCTAAACCTGCTGTCAAACTCAGCCCGATCCAACGGTGAACGAATCTGCAGTAGCGATTTTATAGTGGCTGCTCTGGGTATGTGCGGGAAGGGCTTCTTCATCTCTTCTCTTTCGAATGGCGGCTCTCTCCTCTCTTTTTCAAAATTAACCCTAATATCACCCTAATAGACTCACCACTGATTAGGGATTCTTACCAAGTTGGATTCTCACCTAATCAGACTTACCATTGATTAGAGATTCTTACCAAGTTGGATTCTCACCTAATCAAACTCACTAGGGATTCTTACCAAGATGGACTCTTACCTAATCAGACTTATCACTGATTAGGGATTCTTACCAAATTAGACTCACCACTTAGACAAGTGTGACACAAAGTGGGCTTACACATTTGGGCCTTTTCTCCACATAGGAAGGGAGCCCAAACCCAACATATCTTCCCCTCACAATTATGTGGAGATAACCACCAAACTAGCGATCCCACAACAAGTTTCAAACTTTCCTCTTGGTAATGCTTTAGTCATCATATCAGCACCATTATTATCAGTATGAATTTTAGCCAACTCCAACAGCTTAGCATCCAAAACATCACGTATCCAATGATACCTCACATCAATATGTTTGGACCTCGAATGGAAAGTTGGATTCTTACCAAGATGGATAGTACTTTGACTGTCAACAAACAACAGATATTGGTTCTGAACAAAGCCTAGCTCCTGTAAGAATTTCTTTACCCATAGCAACTCCTTGCTTGCTTTAGTAATGGCAATGAACTTTGCCTCTGTAGTTGATAATGCTACACACCTCTGCAACTTAACTTAGACTGCCAAGCCACAGCTCCCCTGCAAATTTAATCATATAGTTCGAAGTGAACTTTCTGAAATCAATGTCTCCAGCCATATCTGTGTCTGAGTACCCAACCAATGTAGGCTCATCACCTCCAAAACAAAGCCTCATACCAGTTGTACCATGAAGATACCTTAAAATCTATTTCACTGCATTCCAATGCTCTCTACCTGGGTTTGACAAAAATCTACTGACATTACCAATAGCATGTGCTATGTCTGATCTTATGCATACCATTGCATACATCAAACTACCCACAGCAGAACCCATTCCATATCTAATTTCTAACTTCGTTTGAAGGACTTTGTTTAGCATTCAGCTTAAAATGAGTAGCAAGAGGAGTGCTTACAGCCTTAGCATTTTCCATCTGGAATCTTTACAGTACCATTTCAATATAGTGTTCCTGTGATAGCCAAAGTTTCTTCTCCATTCTATCACGCATGATTCTTATACCAAGAATCTGCTTAGCAGCTCCCATGTCCTTCATTGTAAATAACTTGCCCAACTGCTTCTTTAACCTGTCAATCCTAGAAACATTTTTTCCAACAATAAGCATGTCATCAACATACAATAATAGGATAATAAAATCATCATCAAAAAACTTTTTAACAAACACAATGATCAGAAGTAGTCTTCTTGTAGCCTTGCTCACATATGACAGACTCAAACTTCTTGTACCATTGCCTCAGAGCCTGCTTTAAACCGTATAGGCTCTTTCTTAGCCTACACACATAGTCTTCCGTGCTTTTAACTTGAAAGCCATCAGGTTGCTTCATGTAAATCTCTTCCTCCAAATCACCATGAAGGAAAGCAGTTTTCACATCCATTTGCTCTACCTCCAAATCAAGAGTAGCAGCCAAACTCAACACGGTTCTAATAGAAGACATCTTCACCACAGGTGAGAAAATCTCATTAAAATCAACACCCTTCCTCTGTCTGAAGCCTTTTCCACTAATCTGGCTTTATACCTTGGAGATGCAGCATTATTATCATGTTTCACCCTGTAAATCCATCTATTTTCCAAGGCCCTCTTGCCTTTAGGCAACTTCACCAAATCATAAGTGTGATTGTCATGCAAAGATTGCATCTCATCTTGCATTGCATCCAACCACTTTTGTTTTTCTTCACTCTCAATGGCCTCTTCAAAACACTCAGGTTCTCCCCCATCAGTCAAGGTCACATACTCATCAGACAAATACCTTGTAGATGGTTGTCTCTGCCTGTTAGACTTCCTGAGTTGACTTTGAGGTGGTTCAGGAGCATAACTAAGATTATCATCTTGTGACATCTCATGTTCCTCTTCAGCATCATTAGTTGGAACATCTAACTCATCTCCAAGCTATTGATCATCAACATAATTATGTTGCTCATCTTATTGAACACTACTCTTAGCATTATCCAGATTGTGAATAGGCAACCGAAATGGATCAACATCAATCAGCTTATTACCTTTTTTGGGTGTAGTCTTCTCCACCTTATCAATGTCTTCAATAGTTTGGTCTTCCATGAACTCCACATCACGACTTCTAATAAGCTTTTTCTCAATAGGATCATAAAACCTGTAACCAAATTCATCTTGATCATAACCTATAAAGATGCACTGTCTCGTCTTAGCATTCAACTTGGATCTCTCATCCTTTGGAACATGCACAAATGCCTTGCAACCGAAGACTAGCAAATGATCATACCTGACATTCTTGCCAAACCAAATTTTGTTTGGCGCCTCACTGTCCAAAGCAACTGTAGGACTAAGATTAATAACATGCACTACCGTGTACAGTTCCTCACCCCAAAAGTGTTTGGGCAATTTTGCTTCAGAGAGCATACACCTCACTCTCTCAATCAATGCCCTATTCATCCTTTCTGCTAAACCATTCAGCTGAGGAGTTTTAGGTGGAGTCTTTTCATGTGCAATACCCATGCTTTAGAAAGCATACACCTAACTCTCTCAATCAATGTCCTATTCATCCTTTCTACTAAACCATTCAGCTGAGGAGTTTTAGGAGGAGTCTTTTCATGTGCAATACCCTGCTGCTTGCAATAGACATCAAAAGGGTCACAATACTCACCACCATTGTCAGTACGAATACATTTCAGCTTCTTGCTTGACTGTCTCTCAACTAAAGCCTGAAACTATTTGAACTTCTCCAACACCTGGTCTTTTGTCTTCAATGCATAGACCCATAGTTTTCTGGAACAATCATCAATAAAGGTAACAAAATAAAGTGCACCACTAAAGGATTTTACCTTCAATAGACTACAAACATCAGAATGCACCAATTCAAGCAACTCTGACTTCCTTGAGGGAGGATGCTTCTTAAAGGATACTCCGTTTTGTTTACCAGCCATGCAATGAGAACACTTCTTCAACTTTGCACTCTTCAATCCTAGAAGCACATCCTTTTTAGCTAAGCAGTTCAGCCCTTTTTCACTGATATGACTAAGCCTTCAGTTCCACAAAGATGCCTCCATATTCACAACATTCACAATGTCTTTAGCAACCAAAGCTTTTGTCCAATACAGTTTAGAAATTTTCTCCCCTCTAGCCATAACCAAGCTACCTTTGGTGAGTTTTCACTTTCTAGAACCAAAGTGATTATCCTAACCACCATCATCAAGCATCTGCACAGAAATCAAATTAAAGCAAACATCCGGAGCATGTTTGACTCCTCGAAGCAGCAGCTGCATTCCCATGTTGGTTTTCAGGCAAACATCACCAACACCAATCACCTTAGACACACCATCATTACCCATCTTTAACACTCCAAAGTCACCAGAAGTGTAAGACGTGAAGAACTCCTTCCTTGGTATAACATGCAGTGTAGTGCCACTATCAATTATCCACATGCTCTGATTTGATACAAGATTAACTGACTCATGGTCATGGAGAATAATAAGATCATTACCGGTAGCAGTGGTAACACGATCATTATCATCATCACGATCCTTCTCTTTCTGCTTACCCTTCTTGTTTTGTTCTCCCTTTTCTCAGAAAACAATTCTTCTGTATGTGCCATGTTTTGTGACAATAATGGCACTCCACATTCTTGTATCTTGACTTGGACTTGCTTTTGCTCTTCTTTCTACCACCCTTTGGTTCTTTTCTTTGACTTCTCCTTCTATTTTCAGTGACAAGCACCTCGGACTGAGATGAAGTACCCTGTGCCTTCCTTCTCATCTTCTCATTAAGAGTACCACCCTTTGCCATTTGCAAAGTAACAATACCATTAGGGGCTGAGTTTGTAATTGAAACCCGAAATATCTCCCAAGACTCTGGTAGAGTATTCAGTAGCCATAGTCTCAACACTTCATCATCAAACTTGATACCCATTCCTGACAATTGATCTAGGAGCCCTTGAAATTCATTCAAGTGATCTAAAATAGAAGTCCCCTCCTTGTACCTCAAATTCATCAGAGAATTTTAACAAATATAATTTATTATTCCTTGATTTAGAGGCATACAATGATTCAATCTTCTCCCACAAGGCTCTAGCATGTGTCTCATTAGCAATGTGATTATAAACATTATCTTCTACATACTGCCGAATAAAACCACAAACCTGCTGATGTTCAAATTCTCATTCCTCATCAAACTTGGAATCCTGCTTCTTAGTAGCAAACAAATACAAATTCTTCACAAATAGCAAATCCTTCATTTTACCCTTCCACAAATGATAATTAGTGCTATTCAAACAAACCATCTTATTTGTATTTGCCTCCATCATTAAAGCAAGTCAAATAGCCCCAAACCTGAGAGCTCTGATACCACTCTAATGGGGAAATAACAACACAGTAGTAACAAATCATAATATGCAGCGAAAATATGTTCCCCCAACTTGCAAGAATCTATGAGGAGCAATAACAAAATTTGTGGCAGCAATTGAATATCACAAGCACACAAGAGACACCAAGATTTTTAACATGGAAAACCCCTCAAAGCAAGGGTAAAAAACCATGGGTTGTCCAGACCAAAGAAATAGCTCCACTATGATCAAATAAGGATACAAGAGAGTCTCAAACAATAACACAAATGAGTGCTCACAGCCAACCAAACAATAAAGATAAGAAGCTTATAATAGAAAACCAAGAAGTTTAACAAACCCAAAAATAGAGCTACTTTCTGACCTGAGTTTCTCACACCTCAGAAGTTGTTTCACCGATCGACTGTTCAGAATGAAGAACCGAATGTCCCGAACCTGCTGTCAAAATTTTAACCCGATCCAACGGTGAACGAATTTGCAGTAGTAATTTTACGGTAGCTATTTTGCGGGAAGGGCTTCTTCTTCTCTTCTCTCTCGAATGGCGGCTCTCTCCTCTCTTTTCAAAATTAACCTTAATATCACCCCAATAGACTCACCACTGATTAAGGATTCTTACCAAGTTGGATTCTCACCAAATCAGACTCACCATTGATTAGGGATTCTTACCAAGTTGGATTCTCACCTAATCAGACTCACCACTGATTAAGGATTCTTACCAAGATGGACTCTTACCTAATCAGACTCATCACTAATTAGGGATTCTTATCAAATCAGACTCACCATTTAGACAAGTGTGATACAAAGTGAGCTTATACATTTGGGCCTTTTCTCTACATAGAGAGCCCAAACCCAACATTTTTCCCTCATGGAACCATCATTTTCTGTCGAGGACCAGAGAGCGAGAGAAGAGATAAGAGAGAAGGGATTCTCACCAAAGAGCTAGCACCTGGGTGCTCCCTAGTTTCGTCGTAATTATTTCATCGCAATTACGTTGCAACATTGCGACTCAAATTGCATCGCAACATTGCGACGCAATTTGGAGTCGCTATTGTGTCGCTAAATTGCGACGACTTCAGTTTAGTCGAGTGACGCATTATTTAGTGTCGTAATTATTTTAATAATTCATCGTAATTATTTAGTGATGCATTAATGCGTCGCTAAACAGTTATGCATTAAAATGCGTTGCTAAATAGTAATTCATTAAAATGCGTCGCTATTTAGCAACGAAAATTTTTGGAGTCACTAAATCCGTCGCTAGTTAGCGGCTAATTTAATGTGTCGCAGATTTTATGAGTCGCAATTGCAATTCTCTTGTTATGAAGGGTGATGCCTTTTTCATGTGAAAAAAAACTTGTAATTTTTTTTGTTATCAGTTATGGTTTATCTTATTTTTTATTTATAAAGATTATCAGATAAGAATTCAAATTTTGTAAAACAAAATTTTTTTGTCCATTTTATTGTTATTCTCTTGTAACCAAGTAAATTTTTTTTAGATTAATTTAGATTAAAATAGTTATTGTATCATAGCTACTTTATAAATTTTAGATGAATAGTTATGCCATGTGATGTTTTTTACAATAAAATACATCAATCAGCTGGTCCAAAGATGTCTGGGGCCACTTATGTTGCAAGAGATGATAACGTTTGTATGCTGCCAGGTCGAAACCAGCCACCATGCGCGTCATTGCGAGCGTCACCGTTGCTCGACCTGTAAATGGTACAAACGTTACTGCGCCGTCGGGTTGCGAAGGCAAGGCACGGCACCCGCAGGTGATACGCCTCCAGTTCAGGGAAACTGGACGTCAGGTTAAGCTCTCCCCGTCACCACAAACGTCACCCCTCCCTCTCCCCTCGCCCTATTAAAGCCGCAGCGACAGCGGGGCACACCGCATCCACAAACCATTCGATAATATTTTCTCTCGTCCAAGAACCCTTCCAAAATTTTGCTAGTTCCTTGGCAGATCAGCAGGAATGGAACAACACCAGCAGCATTTCCTTGTGGTGACGTACCCGGCCCAAGGCAATATTAACCCCTCTCTCCACCTCGCCAAGCGCCTCGCCCACACCACCGGCGGTCGCGTCACCTTCTCCACCGCCATCTCCGCTCACCGCCGCATGTTTCCGTCCTTGGCCAAACCCGATGAGGAGGTAGAAGATGGACTCCTCTCATACATCCCCTACTCCGACGGCTATGACAATGGCTTCAGAGTCAACATCGACAGCGGTGTCAATGACTTCATGTCCCAATTCAAGCTTGTCGGAAGCAAAACTTTTCCGGCATCGTCCGCAACCTCGCTGCACGTGACCGCCCCGTGAGTTGCATAATCTACACCATCCTCCTCTCATGGGCCGCTGATGTGGCGCGTGAGCACGGCATCCCCTCAGCCCACTACTGGATCCAGCCAGCCACCGTCTTCGCCACCTACTGCCACTACTTCCATGGCTACGACGAGCTCATAATCTCCCATGGCCACGACCCAATGTTTACGGTTGACCTACCAGGGCTGCCCCCACTCCAAATTCGTGACCTCCCGTCCTTCTTCACCATCACAAGTTCCGACGATCCCCACCACTCAATCCTTGTGGCTTTAAAAGAGGAATTCGATACATTGGACCGGGAGGCGGAAAAGAGCTCGAAGCCAAGAGTTCTGATCAACACCTTCGACGCACTGGAGGCGGATGCGATCAAGGCCGTCGGCAACATGGACCTTATCGCGATAGGCCCACTGCTTCCATCCCTTTCTTTTGATGGCCAGGATTCAAAAGACGGCACCTCCGGTGGTGATCTTTTCAAGCCGGATCCGAAGGGATACATGGAGTGGCTGGATTCGAAGCCAGAGAAATCGGTGGTGTACGTGTCTTTTGGGAGCATGTCGGTGATGAAGAAGCAGCAGTTGGAGGAAATCTTGCGGGGACTGAAGGAGAGCGGGAGGCCTTATCTTTGGGTGGTGCGGAAGGACAACAGAGAGGAAGGAGTTGAACTGGAGGACGGAGAGAATGGGATGGTGGTGGAATGGTGCTCCCAGGTTAAAGTGCTGTCCCACCCGTCGGTGGGCTGCTTCGTGACCCACTGCGGGTGGAACTCCATATTGGAGAGCTTGACATGCGGTGTGCCAACGATTGGGGTGCCGCAATGGACCGACCAAGGGACGAATGCAAGACTGACGGAGGAGTGGGGGACTGGGGTGAGAAGTGAGCCTGACAGCCAGGGACTATTGGAGGGCAAAGAGTTGAGGAGGTGTTTGGAGTTGGTCATGGGGGCGGGAGAGCAAGGGATGGAAATTAGGAGAAGGGCAAAGTTGTGGAGGGACACAGCGCGAGAGGCCGTTCATGAAGGTGGATCATCTTATCGGAATTTCATGACTTTCGTGGACGGGATCGCAAACGATAACTGAAGATGATGGAGGTGTCTGAATTGAATTACTTTATCATGCAGCAAATTAGAGGCAATCTTCTTTTATTATTTTTATTATTATTTCGTAATACATAGACCGCAGGATTGGACCTGCATAAAAATTTACAATAAAATAATAAAATACAGTAGGCGAGAGCTGCACCCGTCTTGTATATATGTTTGTATTTGAACTGTACTACGTACGTATTTTAAATTGAATTGTGGCTATTTGTCTATTTTCATATCCACAGTCTTTATGATTTGGTTATAGAGGGTTAAGTTGATGTAGAAGATTAGCTTTCCGAATAACATTGCCGTGTTTCATCGAGCCTTCATTATTAAAATTATTTTTTATTTCAGTCCGTTGTATAACGCCCACAATTATTCCAGCGTTACCAAACAAAGCTGGAGGATATTTCGTCGTGTTCGCTCACTATTCAAGCGATTCTCGAAAGGCTAAAAAGGGTTAAAAAATAAAAACCCTTCCTCCCTTGGTTCATTTCTGTTCTTCTCACCGTCGTCTCCTTCTCACATGTCTAATTCACTCGCAGATAACCATCCTTCCTTTGCCTTTATTTTATGTTTTAGTCTAATATTTGATCCGAGGGGTGGAAAGATGAGAGCGAGAGGTAGATAGAGAAAGATTTGGGTTACTCTTTCAAAGGAAAGAGGGAGATGGATCTGGGATTTGAGAACGAAAAAAAGAAAGAAAATGAAAGGGAAAAGATTCAATGGATTTAAGAGTTTTAAAAATAAAAGAAATGGAAAGCAAGAGATATATCTGATGTGGCTGATGGAGCCATGTGGATAATCACTAAAAATTGACCAAGTGGCACGGGCTCCTTCAAATAGGCCGAGGCAGCATCGACCTCTTCAAGTCGATCCTCTACGGCTCTGACCTCTTCGAGTCGTTCGAGACGGCACCAACTTTCCCAAGTTGGTCCTAGCCACCAGGCCCACCAACTTTCTGACTGCGCAGCCTGACACAGCCAGGCCCACCTACCGTCCGAACACGCCCATCAGGCCCACTAACTTTCTGACCTGCGCAGCCTGACACAGTCAGGCCCACCTACCGTCCGAACACACCGTCGATGGGATTAGGCCACTACAACAAAACTTCAGTGTAGCAACCCTATTTTACAGACGCTAGGGTGTAGCATCGGAGAGGCCCGAATCATTCCGAATCGTCGCGACGCTTGTTTAAAGCGTCTGGTCTGCGTCGGCATCGGATTCCTAAAATATCTTCTCTCGGCCGTAGCTTCCTTTCAAGCATCTTTCTCAGATCTAATGCCCTAATGCCCTAGCTTCCTCTCAAGCGTCGTCCCCGAGCTTTCGTCCCGAGCTTTCGTTCCAGAGCTTTTGTTCAAACCAAGCTTTCGTCCCAGAGCTTTCCTTCAACCGAGCTTTCGTCCGAAGCCCTAGCTCTCCCTGCTCCCTCTTCCATCAAACCGAGCAACTCTTCCAGTCCGATCTTCCTCCCTGCCTCTTCCTTCTCCGTGCGGCACCGATTTTCTTGCCGTCAATCCAACGATATCGAGGCGACTCCATTATCTACGGTTAGGGTTCGGACCTTTCCTTACTCTCTATCTCTTTCTCTCTATTTCCCTTTGATTCGGCTTTGGGTGTTCTCCTTGCCACTTCACAGTGTGCGTACAGTTGGTGGAAGGAATTATAAGAGTCGAGGACCTTCCAACTTCCCACTTATTTCTCGCCTTCTCCCTCACGGTGCCAGCACCCAACCGGGAGAAACAGGTATGTTATATGCTGGATGAAGGTTTGTGATGCATTTCGTTGCCTTATCTTATTTGTGTATGTTTGTTTTGGTTCTGGTTGCGTGCTTATTGCTCGAGAGTCTCGATTGGGGTTCTGGCATGTTACCTTCCAACTTCCATGGGTTTTATTGAGTTTTAGGTTTCCTTCCATAGGTTTTGTAGCTCAGTTACCGGCTCTATTTTCTCAACTTCTTGGTCGAACATAGAGCTTTCCGAATCAGTGAGTCTGGATCTCATTGGAATTTGGTTGGCAGAAATAGTCGAGCTTCACTTGAGGGTTAGATAAGAGTAAGATTTTTTTATGCTAAATGCAAGGAATCTGCAGATATCCTTTTCCATTAGTTTTCCAAAATATGCTGCCTCCTCTGATCCTTTAAGTCTTGGGTTGGGCTTGGGTTGGGGTCTTTTCTGGGATGGGGACCTCTTGGGCTGGGATCTTGGGTTTCATGCGGTTTGTCAAAGCAACAAGGAGAATAAAGATGCCCTTGTGATAGACAGTTATTATGGTGGCTTTTAGCTCTCTAGTACTTTGAAGACCTTGTTATATGTTGTATTTTCTTGTTATGAATGTAAACTGCAAAGCAGAGGAGGAAAAAAGTCTTTTTATCAACGTGCCTCTTGGATTTTAAAGTAAAGAATGTTCAGTCAGATAGAATGATGCTTTGGAGCTTGATAATTGGTTTGAAATTACTTTTAGTGTAGATTCCAGAATTAGCAAAATTAGATACAACTTTGTGTTCCATGGAATTCTTGCGTGAAATCCACACCTGCACAAAATGTCATTGAATCATTTAGCACACATGAAGTTTCTTTTAAGATCCATGAAAATACCCCAAAGGTGGCACAGACAAATTAAGTAGCAGATTTTGAACATATAGAGAGTAGTCCACTCAACAGCTTTTTATAGTTACATCTATAATATCGAAGAGTACATAACTAATTATTAAAAAGCCTCTATACAGAGAAGAGTTCAGTAAGTACATATTTAAAAGCCTCAACTGGTAACCTTATGGGAGTCCTGCTAGAAGAATGATGGGGCAAGTACACCAGTTTGAAGAATGGTTACAACCTATTGCTTCAAAAATACCATGCAATTATGGGGTTGCAATAAATGGAATTGGAATGACATTACTTGGACTTTATCCAATGACACATGAATTGCATTTTGTGAAAGAAATAAGACTCTATGAGTATAAATTAGAATTGCCTTCAATTAATGTGCATTAGTTGGTGAAGGCTATTTGTCAATTGTGTAGATGTTTTGGCTTGCATGTGCATATAGGTTTACTAGTAGCCTATGCCAATTTTAAGCTACTTGCTTTATTGGTTGATATATTAATAGCCTAATCCCAAAATAAACAACCAAATTTTGTTGGTTGACTTTCATCCATAGAGCAGTATAATAGGTGCACATTGATTTAAATCTGATCCAATGGGTTAAAGGTAATGCCTCGTGAATTGCTTAGTCCTTTCAAGACGCTCCACATGCATTGCACGAAACCCCAACCGTTTGTTAAGTGTGGAATGGAATTGATTTGTTATCCAATAATATTACTCTTTTTTTTTAATGTTAGGAATTAATTTGTGGGCTCCACATTTCTAGCCCATTCTTCATTGATGAATAAAGCACAGCTAATTTGTGGGGCCCTATTAATGCCGGTCTGCGAATCACACTATCGTATATGAGTAGATTGTAACTAAATTGGTGTCTGTTTTAACTCAAATTACGGTCCAAAACATTGTCTGCAGAGTGATTTTACTTTAAAGTAAAGAATGTTCAGTCAGATAGAATGATGCTTTGGAGCTTGATAATTGGTTTGAAATTACTTTTAGTGTAGATTCCAGAATTAGCAAAATAAAGTCACCTGCACAATCTAACAAAACAACACAACCAAGTTAAATCTGTATTCATCATCTCAGAGTAATTCAAGGAGAGAACTATGCATCTGCTTTAGAAGGTCATTATGCCTGGACACTGCAGAGAAACAAACAAATCTTTTCTCTTCAAGAAGGTAGTCTGATTCTAATCTTTTTGCAAAACTTGTTAACAGACAACATTAGAAAATATCATCTACTTACTTTTTCTGCTACAGAACTAGAGCCTACTAAGTCTATCAAACTGGAAAAGTTTTGAAAAAATGGTGCTCAAGTCATTACATTTATTGTACAACAAATGGGTGCTCAAGTCTTATTAATCACTCTTGCAAAATTTAAATTTGGTTGAATTAAAGAGCACAGTTTTAATTAAATAGTTAATGGTGAATCCAACAATATTTCCCAAAACCAATTTAAGCAATTCTGTACTAGCCTGGTGCCTGTTCCAACTGGTTCAGATACCATGGGAAAACCATGAAATGAAACTAAAAAAAAAGAGGAACCGTTCCCAACTGGATTTAATCCTTAAGAACTATGTTTATTTTTTAGATTCATCCACCTGTTCCAATGTAGTATGATGATGAAACCTTTCTATCTTAATTCCCATCTCACATTTAAAATAGTTGCTTCTATTCTATGTTTTTTGATGCCCCCTCTACTGGGTCATGGGTCATTTGAGGTCTTGACTTAAATGACTATGTTCTTCTGTCATATAAAATTTTCAACCACCTACTTTGGTTGGATCTTTTCATCTGTTAGCTCTTACTTGACATACATGCACACTGTAAATCTAAATGTCTTGTCTATGTATATCACTTTGCGTTGATTTAGAGAAACCACTGAATATCTAATTTTTCACATACTATTAATTATTATTTGCATCTTCTACCAATTCCTGCTACTATAGTGGCAACACAAGAATATCAAATCAAGTGTTTGGTGTTGTTTGTCTGGCTACTAATCTCCAATGGCAAAAGGAGTTAGTTGGATAGCATGAATATTGCATGGATGCTTCACGGAGCAGTTGTAAGAATAGTTATAAATTCTTCAATTATTTTTATTGAACTAATTTTCCAAAGGATCATTCTTCCATTGCTGAATCATTTATAGAATGTCAGATTAACTATGCCTTTTTGATTCTTGTCATTTGCTTTCATGAATTTACATGCAAATGTCTCTGTCATTATATCTTGCATTTTTAATTATGCTTATAGAAATTTTTCATACTCGTCCTAATTAAAATTACTATTAGTAAGCATTAACTGTTAGTTAATAAGCACATCAGTACAATCCTAACTATTAATAAGCACATCAGAACAATCCTAACTATGGTCGGCTACATGTTAACTTCTCACTTCATTTTATGCAGTTCATTAATGTTGTGGGGCTATTTTCTTTTTGTTGGTGATGGTTCTTATCTTCAAAGTAAGAGTGTATTGTGAATGTGTTTTTCTATGATACTTATGATGATGAAATATGTGCAGGATATTGGATAAAATTGGTTATTTATCGATCATTTATCCTAAAATGGATAAAAGTTGGATAAATAAACTGAGAAATACTAAAGAATATTTTGATGGAGTTCGTGATTTCATTAAATTTGGTATGGATAAAAGTAGTTTGAATGGAAAGATTTCATGTCCATGTCGATGATGTGTTAATAATTCTTATCTAGATCCACAAATCGTTGAAGAACATTTGATATGGAATGGTTTTGCAAGAGGTTATACTGAGTGGGTTTTTCATGGAGAATGTATGTTGCCAATATCAAGTAATCAACCATCCTCATCTGATATTGGATCTGATAATATGCAAGATAACCTTGTAGAAGATGATATGACAGGTTTGATCACAGATGCTTTTCGACCTGGTCTTCAAAACGTTGGAGGTTCAATTAATATACATGGAACAGATGAAATATGTGATAGTTCTACATTTATGGAACAAACATTTGTTGAGGAGCAGATGCAATCATCAACTACTGAGTCAGCTCGGTATCATAATTTAATTAAAGATGCAGATGAACAATTATATCTGGGTTGTTTGAAATTTTCTAAGATCTCTTTTCTTATACATTTATTTCATATAAAATATATGAATGGATGGTCCGGAAAGAGTTTTACCATGCTTCTCAAATTACTAAAGGATGCATTTCCAGAAGGCACCGATTTACCATCCTCTTATTATGGAGCAAAGAAAGTTGTCAACAAATTGGATCTTGGATATCAAAAGATCCATAGTTGTCCGAAAGACTGTATGTTATATCATGGTGGAAATGTTGATCGAGAGTCATGCAATGTATGTGGATCTTCACGATGGATAACTCGTGAAGAGGATGAGGATGATGTAATGAACAAAACAAAAAAAACTGGCGAAGGTATTGCGTTACTTTTCTCTTATTCCTCGATTGAGAAGGCTATATTCATCATCGAAAATAGCTTCATTAATGAGATGGAATGATGAAGAGCATACGAAGGATGGAATGTTGAGACATCCAGCAGATAGTCTAGCATGGAATGCATTTGATACTAGGCATTCTGATTTTGCCTCTGATATTCGTAATGTTCGGTTGGGTTTAGCTTCAGATGGCTTCAATCCTTTTCGAACTCTAAATTTTACATATAGCACTTGGCCAGTTATTCTAATACCATACAATTTACCACCATGGTTGTGCATGAAACAATCCTCATTGATCTTGTCAATAGTTATTCCAGGTGATAAGGGTCCAGGAAATGATATTGATATTTTTCTACAACCTTTAATAGAGGAATTGAAACAATTATGGGAAGGTGTCGATGCAATTGATGCTTCAAATGGTGAAACATTTAAACTACGAGCAGCTTTGCTGTGGACTATTAATGATTTTCCAGCATATGCCAATTTATCTGGCTGGAGTACAAAGGAAAGGGTTGCATGTCATTGTTGTGCAGATTCGACACATTCAATTTGGTTAAAACATGGAGGAAAATTTTGTTATATGGGACATCGTCGATGGTTAGAACCAAATCATCCGTTTCATTTTCAGAAAGATTTATTTGATGGTACCATAGAATTGGGATGTGCACATGTTCCACCTTCTGGAACTAATGTTCGTATACAAATGGATTCCATTAGTTACACATATGGTAAATTATCAAAGTCTTCTAAAAAAAGAGAAAGGAATGATCAAGAAGGATTGTCAGAAGTGACTATTAGTAATATGGATGCACAGGTATTTGAAGATCCAGATAACTTTTTGGAAAGAGAAAATGAGGAAGATGTACATATAGCTTCTACAAATCAGCCTAGCAAACATATATGGAAGAAAAGAAGTATCTTCTTTAATTTACCTTATTGGGAACATAATCTTATTCGACATAATCTTGATGTCATGCACATAGAGAAGAATGTTTGTGATAATCTACTTGGAACATTGTTGAATCTTGATGGAAAGACCAAAGATAACATGAAGGCACGACTGGATTTAAAAGAATTGGGTATCCGACCAAAGCTTCATCACATTATGCTTTCTAATAATAGAAATTATTTGCCTCCTGCATCTTATACAATGTCTCCTCAAGAAAAAAATTATTTTCTTACGGTATTGAAAAATATTAAAGTACCTGATGGATATGCATCAAACATTTCAAGGTTGTGCACCTTAAAGATATGAAAATATCTAATCTTAAAAGTCATGATGGTCACATATTGATGCAAGATATCTTGCCATTAGCTTCAAGATCATTAGTGCCTAAACAAGTTCTTGTAGTTATAATTCGGTTATCATCATTCTTTAAGGCATTATGTTCAAAAGTTATTGATCCTGGAGAGCTTGATCAGTTGGAGTCTGATGTTACTATTACACTTTGTCAGATGAAAAAGATTTTTTCTTCTGAATTTTTTACTATTATGGTACATCTACTCATTCACTTAGCTTCGGAAGTCAAGCTGGGTGGACCGGTACATTATAGATGGATGTATCCTATTGAGAGGTACACTATAGAGTATGATGCATTGTATTGTTCGGTACACTAAAATTATAGAAGTAGCATCATAATTATGCTATGCTTATAAAATTATTTATATTGTAGGTATCTTATGCGATTGAAAGATTATGTACGAAATAGAGCCTATCTAGAGGGTTCGATTGTGGAAGGATATATTGTTGAAGAGTGTTTGACATTTTGTTTAAGATATCTTCAAGGTGTAGAGACAGTGTTTAACAGACCTCAACGGTATAGTGATTTCGTAGATAATGCAGAATTGCATAAGTTTTCAACTGCAGGTAGAGTAATGGGAAAAATTGAAACTATTGTATTGGATCATAAATCAATGGCACAAGCACATCGTTATGTGTTACTCCATAGTGAGATAATATCTGACTATCGTAGGTTAGTATGGTTTATTGCATTTTAAGTTTAAATATCATATTTTTTTTAGATTCTAAATGAACAAAGTAAATATTGTGCAGCAAATTTTTAATGTCTCAGCGACAAGCTAATTATAGCACTCGACCTAATTCAAGGATTGAGCAGCGATGGTTAGTCGAGTTATTTCCTACATGGCTTTCAAAATAGGTTTGACATATACTTAGAGAATATATGGATAGATTTAACATCAAGTAACTTGTTAACATTCCTTATTATGTTCTAGGTACCAACGATGATGGAGAGAAATTTTTCAGCTGAATTAATAGCCCTGGCTCGAGGACCTAACAAAGTCGTCAATAGATATAATGGTTTCATAATCAATGGTTTTAAATTCCATACTAAAGATCGTGAGAAATTTAGAAGAACACAAAATAGCGGTGTTATGGTGGAAGCAGATGAAAAAACTTATTACGGTGCACTAAAAGATATTTATGAGTTAGATTACTATGAAATCTTTAAAGTCATATTATTTAGATGTGATTGGATAGATATAAACTCATCAAGGGGTTTGAAAAAGGATGCAAATGGATTTACACTAGTAAATTTTACAAGGTTGATACATACTGGTGCCTTATTGAAAGTCCATTCATTTTTTCTTCTCAAGCTCGTCAAGTATTTTTTGTACAAGATGCAAAAGATAAAGATTGGGCTACTGTTATTAAAATAAAACCTAGGGACTTATATGATATGAGAAAGCAGCTGGAAGATGATGACACTTATACGCATTCCATGCCATTCAGTTTTGTACCGGTTGATGACGTACATGCCACGGTATCCTTGGTTAGGACAGAATTTGAAGGAAATGATAATGCTTGATTCTTATTGGTATTAAATTTTGCAATGTATTGGATTTTGTAGTAATTATTCAGTTAAATTAATATTTATTTTCATTAACTCTTACTTTGATGTAAATGATAGGTGATATTATGCCGCACTCATGGACACAGGCTAGCACCTCTGCTTCAGCATAGGAGGTTCATGCTGATCCTTCTTCGGTACCGAACGTTGCATCCACTTCTTCAGCACAACAGTCTATTGTAGGTCCATCATCCTCGGGGCATCATGATCCTAATATCGGTGTAGGAGACGATGAGCTACACATTCAGGGTAATTTATTTTTTATTTAGTTTGATAAAATTTCTTTACACTCTTTACTATAGTATACTTATATCTATTTTTATGCAGACGAATCTGAAAGGATTACACGCAGACGCGGGCCCATGGCAGTACGAGATGTATGGCAGATGCGTGAGGATGAGAAGATAGTGATTGAGTGCAATCAGCTAGGGCAGCCAATTAAAAAAGCTGCTAGCTTATTGAGTTCCTTTTTAGGGATAGTTGTACGGAGGCATCAGCTGTGTCCACTGAGTTATGCAAAGTGGAATGATATGCTTCCGACTTATAAAGCTGAGATTCTACGAGTTGTGCAGGTAAAAATTTGAATCTACACATTTCTTATTTTGTATACTGCAGCAGTAAAAGCTCCAATTGTAACTTTCTCTTACATTGCTGTTACTATATATGCTGCTTGTTTCTTAGTTACAACATAAACAAATCAATGGTGCAATCACATCATGCAAGCAAACAGAAAATAGAACATAACAACATTTTCTTGATTCCATAAATTTACCTAGCAGCAGCTGTATTATATGATTCAGTTCTTAGAAGAACCATTTAAATGTTTGCTTGTCTAGAGGAAGAACATAAAACCTTGTAACAATCTAGCGGAACATCATTTAAATGTTTGCTTGTCTCATGTTACTTTAAAAGCAACTTCACAACCTCCATTGAACTTCATGGAAATTAAAGCATGTGTCAGTGGGCAAGCTTGTAACTGCATGATGAATTGCTTAATCAATCTACATTTTCTTTCCATCTCTTATTAGAGACATGACTTTATTTTTCTATTTAGGACATGGTAATTATGTCAGGAGAGAATTTTGCCCTGACAAAAGGAAGTAATTGGCTTTATAGGTAGATATATGTTCTAATACTACAACAGAGTGTCGATTTCATGTCAGATTCATGACATGATAGTCAATTTATATTAATTAATTTTGACCAAACTATGTAATATCTGCTTTAGATTCCGTATAATTTAAATGACTCGTACCTTAACAAAATTAATTCGTTTTTTAAATCATTAATTTAAAATAAACTAAAATGCAACCTCATTTTTTAGTGAGTTCTGTCTTTACCAATCCGAGAAGAGCTTTTCTTTTCTTCTGGTCTCAAAAAAGTGTGAAGTTTGTTAACTATTATTGAATTTATATAAGAGTGAAACTCATCTAGGAATGATAACTTGATGCTTCCGTTGATTTTATTTCATACTAAGTCACCTACTTTGTCTCAAATCAGAACATATGCCCAATCAAATATTATTCAAAAAAAAAAATACTTTGATCAACCTATTTTAAGGTCCAAAGTTTTGGAACCTCGCATCCTAGCTAGTTCATAAAAACCCAACCCTAGGCCTCTTACTTGATTGCTTAACTATATCATTTTGCCTATTATTTGTTAGAAATTTATAAGAAATCTTTAGTCATTTGCATTAATATTATTAGAGTGATTTTTTGCTACCTTGGCATCAAAGTAAGAATAAAATGCATTGTCATTCTAAAATACCTTAGTTGCATGACAATTTTATAGCTTATAAAAGACACACCATGTGAAATACTTTTTCCATATAAAATCATCTTCTTCGATGTATTAGATGAAAGCTAAAGACCTACATTAATTTTAGGAATTTTCTACATTTAGAGTTACAAAAATTTGCATTCTTATACTATTAGAAAAGAAATTTTCAATTAATCAGCTAATAAAATGCTGCCACAGACATTATTATTTAGAGGATGTGTGACATTGATTTCAGCTATCTTATTTCAAAATTATCACAATACATGGAATCAATATTATCATGGTTCTGGCTAGAAAATATCCAAACCTGTTCAAGCTTTTTAGAGAAGTTGCATTATATCATTCTCAGTGCAATATATTAGAAGCAATAGAATTTACAATTAAAAGCCAATGGATAAACTTTCAAAGACCACCCAAAGATACTGGCTTAAGATATTTGTGACCTCCCAATCTTGCATGCTTATAGGTAGATATATGTTCTAATACTAGTTGGTAAGGAATTGGTATTGGACTAGGGTTGCTGCAGATCATGAAGTATATTTGGGTTGGAAACATGAACGTAGTGAAATTGCATCTTTGTATTTTCTTAAGATTGAGTGACAAGAGTGAGTTCCATGTCAATAATTGTGATAGAATACTATTTTGGATGGGGCCATTGTGTGGAAACTGCAACTTTTATTCTGATCTATGAGTAGGGTCTTGAATTGTGAGGTGCTGTTGATGGTTCTTCTTGAAAAGCTAGCATAAGCATGATTGGAGGCTAGATATTTCAAAAGCTAGCATAAGCCTTGATGCATGCTGCAATGGTTCTATGATATTTCTTTTGCAGGCCAAGTTTCTACTACCTCCATCCTCTTATGATTTTGTAACGAAGTCTCTCAACCGAAAATGGAAAGAATATAAGGCACAATTGAAAATGAAGCACAACTTGCCGGATATGATCGAGGAGCAGGTAGTTGGTACTTGTCCTCCTGATGTACCCCCTCATCAATGGATGGAGTTGGTTCATTACTGGTTCTCAGAGAGGGGATAGGTATCTTATAATTTAATCTTTCAAGACACTATTAAAATATTTGATTTTTATTGTACATTATATACATATATGCTTTACTTTCCGAATATAACAAGTATATTTATTTAATTTTGCAGGCATATTCTAATATTAGTAAAGCTGCACGAGCAGCCCTGTCTGCTCCTCATACATCGGGATCCAAGAGTTATGCACGAGTCAGATAAGAGTTCGTATGTTTCTTAATTATATAAATTTATATTTTTTATATCAAATCATTTACTTATTATAATCCGAAATTTTATTTTTTATATCTTCCTCTCAAATTCAAAGGTTGAGCCCTTAGGGAAGAATACAACTAGAATCAATCTATGTGAGATGGCCTTGTTAAATCACTGATTAGGATTGATTTATAGGTAAACATCTGCATTGCCTGCGTCAATGGAAAAAAATAATGATAGGTACACCACAACATTGTGTGCCAGAAAAGACTAGATCACTTGTTTCACGTCATTCTAGGACTCCACAGATCTTCTTGAGACTCTAGTATTGTTGTAAATTACAAATTATCTAGAGAATAATCAAAATCCAATGACATAGTGACTTTCTTTAGGCCAAGAGAACACATTACAGAGAGAGAGAGAGAGAGAGAGAGAGAGAGAGATTTTCTTCTCTAGGAATGGAAGAATTAATGTTAATGATTTTTGGCTTTGCGAGGCATAAATACTTTAGCTCACCCGTTATTTATAGAAAAATTTTTATAACGTTAGTGAACTTTTTCATTTTCCTTGTGGATAATATGACTTTTCTTATTATTTTTATTGGACTTTTCCATTCCATGACCTTCCCAACATATGCCCACCGATCGATGCCCGGTTGGGAGGCCCAACTGTTAAGAATTCCGTTTTATTTTGAAGTTGTTATGACACTTGGTTCTCTACGGACCTGGAAAAAACTGAGGAAAAAAATGCATCACGGCGTAAGCATCACATAACCATTTAGACTCTTTCAGCTAAAGAAATGTTTGAGAAGTTTCCTCCATGTAGTGGTGTTTTATATTTGAGAAACCAATTAAACTAGCAAAAGAGGTAGGTGTTGCATGGGTTTTGTTCTGTTCCTTTTAAACTTGCTTCAGAGTGCTTTCTTGACAGGTATTGTGATGCTTTTCCCCATTTACTTGACGTTTCTTCCATCACAATGCCTTGCATTTTTTCATGCTTTCTTAAGGGAGGAATGTATTCTATTCCTTTGTCCTTTGCCTACTTTTCGTGGCCAGTGGTTTTGCTGGTCCCTCAAGAAAAGTTATATCCCTCCTCCTTTAGCTGCTAGAATCTAAAGAACTTTGAAAGTGCTGGCTGGCTTAGCTTGCCCATAAATTCTTTTGGTGGTTGTGGCCGTGATTAGGACTAATAGGCCTCTTATATTCCCGGGGTTAGTGGGGGAAAAAGCGTCAGATGATAAAGAAATGGAAGAATTCTGATAAAAAGATCCTGACTGTTCTCATGATTGACATTCATGGCTAGCATCCAGGCTCCTATTGTAACATCCAGGATCACACATTTGATTCAATATTAACATCATTCACTAGCTATATGCTGTCGGTAGAAACATCAGATTATCCTATCATAGTTTTCATAACACATTGAGTTTTAGTACTTCCAGGTAGGGCTCTATTTATGACCTGAAATTAATTTGAATTGCGTCATCCCTAAAGGTATATGAAAGCATATTGCGATATTTATAATTTTTCTTGTAGATGGATGAGCATGGGCGAGAACCCCGTAAGGTGGAGTTTTATCGGATGACTCATATTCACGATGATGGCACTTTTGTCAGAGATGAGTCGAGAGACTTTTATGTAATTATTTATTATAATTTATTTCATGCAACGATTTTAATTTGATTTTATTATTCAGTAAGATCTAACTAATTTTTTTTAAATTAATATAGGAAAGAGCTACAGCTCTTATTGCTGAGTGTGTCGACGACTCTACAGCATCTACGCAGAGTAGTCGCATTGAGGCCGAGGTATTTACGGAGCTGATGGGGCCGGAGCGCTACGGTCGAGTGAGGGGTTATGGAGTTGGAGTCACCCCTACTCAGATATCTAAGATGAGTAGACGTGTACATGATGCTTCAGATGCTGCAGATGGTGTTCATAAACTTCAGCAGGAGATAGAGGAGATGCGACAGAGCCATATCGCAGATAGAGCAGCGATGGAGGAGATGCAACGGAGTCGTGCAGACGATAGAGCAGCGATGGAGGAGATGCAACGGAGCCGTGCCGACGATCGTGCAGCGATGGAATCTATGAGAGAGCACATTGAGCGGCTTACATCTATCGTACAAATGTTTGTTCCACATCAGGTAAATACATATATTATTAATTATATATTTTTATATTAAATCAATTATTTATCTAATATATTGTAATTGATAGTTGAGCAAATTAAATATTTTTAATTATTCTTATAGGCTCCTGGAGCATCAAATCCTCGCGGACAGGGTGACAACCTTCCTCCTGCAGATCATTGACATCAGCTTTTTTTTTTATTATATCTTTCATTTCATGTATTTTTAAATTTTGTTTGCAGACTGCTACATATAAACATTCCTACTTAGCTGTATGCTCTAATTGTATGCCTTGCCACTTCATATTGCATGACACAGGACTTATTAGTGGTTTTCTTATATATTGTGCCAATCAAAGATGTATGCTATTACTGTTGCAGGATGATCATGGGATGTTAGTTACCTTAATTTATAGAAATCTGGATGATGAAATTTCTGTGTTGTGTCCGAAATAAGTGAGGTCGGAGTCCTGAGGTACATGACATTTTTACTGGGTGCAAGAAAATAAAAAAAAGGAAACGTGATGCAAGAAAGACAACTTTCTAGTGGGAAGCATGGGGGATTTTCAATTATGCACTCTAGAGTGGCATAAGAGGCTCTCAATGGCTTATCATGCCAGTAAAGTTACGCAGGATGAGAATGTAGTCGATTCCTCTAAGTTTGATAGTATGCCAGTAAAGTTAGGCACACATCGACTCAGGTTTTATTAATGGTAGTGGATGGAAATATAGAATACCAGGATAAGGGGATTGGACAACAGTTGGGTTTTGACTGGCAGCAAATCCATCACAGCTCTGAAGATAACTTGATGATATCTCACTGCAGATTAAACAACTTCTACATTCCATTCTGTTTAACATATGCATGTTTCTAGGTTAAAATAGTATTCAAAGTCCATTGTGTTATGAGGCAGAGCTCCAGTTTTGCTTATAGACATATTAAGGATTATTATAAGAGAGGATTATTATAAGAGATTGTAATTCATAATGTGTATCGATAGCTAATTCATAATGGGTATTGATAGCTGATTCATAATGGGTATTGATAGCTATTTATTGCATAGACGCGCTTTTTAAAGCGTCGGGAAAAAAAAGTAGTCGCGCCGACATTAAGTTTCCGATGCCGATGCTTTCTAAAGCGTCGAGAAAAAAAAAGTAGTTGCGCCGAGCCAAGTTGAGCCATATTTCCGATGCTTTAAAAATTCTCCTTTTTCCCGACGCTTCCACAAGCGTCGGTTAAAAAAAAAAACTGCACCGATTGAGCCATATTTTCGATTTACCGACGCTACTTAAAGCGTCGGGAAAAATTGTCCCGACGCTTCCAAAAGCGTCGGTAAATTTTTTTCCAAATATGCTGTGCCGCGTCAGAATATGGTTCCAAATATGCTGTGCCGACGCTATTTCAACGCTTCAAGACGCGTCAGAATATGGTTCCAAATATGCTGTGCCGACGCTATTTCGACGCTTCAAGACGCGTCAGAATATGGCTTTCCGACGCTAAGAAAGTGTCAGTAAATTACTTTTTTAGCGTCGTTATTCTCAAATCTCTACGTAGTGGGCCCACCTACCAACTGGCTCCACCGATTGATGGAACCTGGCCCACAAACTGCCAGCTCCCCTTATCCGATGGGACAAAGCCTACCGACCAGTCCAAACTCACGTAACTTCTACGCGCGTAACTTCTACGCGCCCCACTGACATTCTCTTCTCACGAAATTTCACGTGGCTAACCCTCAGACGAATGTCAAATGCCTATAAAAGGGTAAGTCAACTCGAAGCCTAGGTATGTGAACACAAGTGCTCACTTACACAAAAATCCTAGAAAAACTCTAACTCTCGGAGCTCTTTCTACCTCTAAGGAGCTCTCTCGAGCTCCCTTTCGGCTGTGACCTCGGTTACTAACTTGGGCGTCAGAGGGTCCCTACCGGAGTTCCCTCCGGTCTTGGGACTTCTTGCAGGTCATCCGTCTTGGCGAAGACCCCGTCAGCGAGCGGACATATCTCCCCGGCGTTTAAGTTCAGTGATCAGGCGTCATAAAATTGGCGTGCCAGGAAGGGGGAAAAAGGAAGATGAACCCCATAGCATCCGCTCGCGAACGTCTCCCTCTCTGTCCATTAAGCAATGGTGGTGACACGGGCTCAAGACGCCTCCTCCAGTTACCCCGGGGGACATCCCCCACCAACTAGGCAGCAGGAAGTCAACCTTCCTACTGCCGACTCTCCAGTCGTTCGCACACCACTAGATGCAGCTGCTCCAGCTGATCAGCTGGTGGCACTTACTCAACAAGTCCAAGCCCTCACTGTTATGGTCCACGGACTCCAGGAGCAACAGTCCGTGGCCACCCAACACTAGCCTACTCCATCGCCTGCTAGCTAGTAGTCTGCGAGGGAAAGATCCCCCCAGTGAGAGGCTGGCCATCGTCGAGTCTCTCCCAAAAGACATTGCCGGGAGCCCCTCAAGAGGTCACACTCCCCAAATCATGACCCGGGCAAATCCTCCCCAAAAGCCCAGCGCCAGGAAGAACCGAAGCAGAGACAACATCTCCCGCAGCCTTCCTCCTCTTATTCTTCATCATCTTTCGAACCATCTAGGAGGGTGCCGGCAATCAGCCGCTAGGCAGAGGAGCGCCTTGACGAGTACCACGATGGCTGGACGAACTTGCTAGAAAAATTAACAACCAGCCAGAGGAGAAGTACGATACCCGTCTTTCCTACACCTGTTGAATATTGGAGGAACCCGTTCCCTCCAGATTTTGCCTTCCTCAGTTGGATCCATATGACGGTACGACAGATCCCCTTGATCATCTTGAAAGTTACAAAGCCCTCATGTAGGTCCAGGGGGCTACGGACGCCCTCTTGTGCAAGGCTTTTCCCACCACCCTGTGGAAAGACACCCATGCTTGACACCCCTCACAGCATTGATTCCTTCCGGGAGCTGGAAAGGGTATTTTTGGCACACTTCGACGCTTGTCGGAGAATCTCGAGGGTCGCAGATAGCCTTTTTTCCGTATGCCAAAAGGAAGGGGAATTACTTCGAGACTTTGTGACCCGATTTAAAATTGCCGCCCTTAAGGTCTACCACCTGGACGACGTGTTGGCAACTTTGGCATTGAAGCAGGGACTCCTTCCTTCCCGCTTCACCTTCTCCTTGGACAAGAAGCCTCCCAGCTCCTACTCCGAGCTCCTTCTCTGGGCGCAGAAATACATCCGCGCAGACGAGGCCAATTTCACCCACCGAGAGTCTGCGAGAGGATCCAACCGAAAGCCTACCCGTCCCGAGCCAAGCGAATCCTCTCGCCCCCGGAAGCCCAAGCCGCCTCGCCGATCAGACAATAGGCGTCGAAGTCTCACCCCTTTGGAAAGTGAGCTCATGCCTCTCCTTGCCCCTCGCTCTCATATCCTCATGGAGATTGAGGGCGAGCCCTACCTTCAACGCCTCCCTCCTATGAAGAAAGGCCTTCCCCGCAATAAAAGTCGCTACTGCCGCTTCCACAGGGACTACGGCCATGACACTGATAATTGTTACAGCCTGAAGCACGCCATTGAGGAGCTCATCCAGTGGGGCTACCTTGAGAAGTATGTCCAAAAGGTGCCCCTGCCGGTGCCGGCTCTCATAGGGCCTCCACCTGCTCAAGCTGCTATCGACAATGCACCGACGGAGCGAAAGGTGGGAATGGTGTCCTGGGGAGCAATCTCTTCATCCAAGCGGCCAAGGGGGGAGAAATGTCAGATAATGTAATTCCCAGAGGGGGGTCAACAGTAGTAAAAAATGTAAACAATGAAGGCGTTGTTGATTCGATGACAATTGCCAAGCACTCTATAAAAGAGTTTGCAACCAAATGATATACCATGACAGGGCCATAGTACTATCAATTATAGGACGTTGTATATCATATTTGTTGGTTGTCCTCTTAACCAAGAAGTGTAGAGACATTAGTATGACATACAGGTGAACGTATAGGAGTACATTTCACCGAACGTGACTCATTTTTGGATACTCTGCTGTCAAGAGTTAATCCGAGAAGATATGGATATAAGTATCCTTTAGACCTGAAGATCACAACCGGTGACTTGCAAGCAACTCATTGTACTTAGGTGCCGGACCACCTAGATTTCTAATCCAGCTACGAAAGGTTATTGGGTGCAGTCAAGTACTTGTGGTAGTCAGTTGTAGGTCAAGATGGAATTTGACTTATCCCGTTAAAAGAAGAAATGCTTGTGTTTCAATTTAGCAAGACCTTGGCCAAGGCACTTCATGTGAAAGTCACATGATCACTAAAATTGAAATCACTTTATGGATTCGCTGTTTAGAGTTGACAGGCTCTTAAGCTATCCTTAGCATTTGTGGTCAAAAGGATGAATTATACGGTAACTATTTCTTAGGGTTCTTGGAGTTTGCTCGGTAACTCTTCGACCTATCCGGACGTCGGGTTCCATTGCTAGATGGGCACATCGATTAGTATAGAAAGTTATTTCTATGCTACCGGCTTAGGTTCGAACCTAGAGAGTCACAGGCATAGAAGTTTTCTAAGATGATCTATTTGCTGATCAACGATTGAGAATCGTATATGATTTAATTAATCAATTTGATTGATTGAATTATCTCAATTGGGTTAAGTACAAGTGAATAAGATTCAATTTGGTTTAAGTTTATTAGAAGGACTAATCAATTTCAAATATTGACTTGAAATTAGACTTGATTTGAATTTAAATAGATTCAGGACTAGCCAAATTTGATTTGGGCTAGGACCATGATCTATGTGGGTTCAGTCCAATAAATTCAGGTCAGATTAAACCATCACCTGAACCCAAACCTCTTGCATAAGTATCTCACATGATGAGATAACTAATGTCTGAGAGATTAAATTCTCATTTAGAATTTAATGTATTAATTTAATCCTCTCCAAACCATTTTCATCGAAATTCTAAATGTTAGAATTAAAGTGGAATTAATGTGCCTCTTTGAATCAATCAGGCGATGAAATTCTAAGTGTTAGAATTCACATCTCTTTAGTTCTCACCGACATCGGAATTAACAAAACGCCACATCTCCTTGGTTTTCATCTAACGTTGGAATTAACTAAGCGCTGCTGCTCTTTGGTTCGATGTCTCTTTGCTTTTTGCCAAACGACGAAATTCTTAATGTCAGAATTCAATGGGCAGGCTGAAATGAGACTATAAATAGAGCACATCCCTCACCAGATTACACAGAACAACAATACACGACATGTCATGGATTGTAATTCTAAAAAGATTAGAATAGAAAATCCTGGTGATTCTGGTGTTAGCAAAAGCTTGGTGGATCTTGGAGGAAGATTCAAGTGGGAGGATTCAAGATCAGCAAAGTCATTTTTTCGCGAGCTAGCACTCTCGAAAATTTGATCATTCGAGGCTTCGCGTGGACGATACTAGAGGCCGGACGATTGAACGACTGCGAGCACAAAAGAATTTACCAACTACCCTTAAGGTAAGTGATATGATCCCTAAACCTTAAGGCATGATTCAATGCAAGAAGTACGACTTCTTACGTTGAGGATCAAGATATGATCTTGATGATTATTTATATGCATATTTTAGATCAAGCGATTCTATATATAAGGCAAAGATATGATCTTGATGCATATTAGATAGATTAATATGTAATCTTTTAGCTTCCGCATTGATAATAGTTATCAAATTTTAAAAATATGCATTCCTCGGAGTTTATTTCTCCCTACAAATGGTATCAGAGCAATGGTTTCGATATTGATCTAATTTATTGCATGTAAATTAATGTTCTTATTAATTGTGTAATTATGGCTAAAACTGATTACAAGGCCATATGGTCACAGATGGATTAAAAATCCAAATTACCGATTCAATGAAGTATTCCATGACATATTATCGTGCGATTGTTTTATCATCGATGCTTAGTCTAAAGAAAATTTAAATTGAGCTTTGGCATCAAAACATAGATTACACTCATTCTCAAAAATATTTTATATTGATGTTGTATAAAAGCATGATATTTGCATGTTTAGTATAAAAAATAGATATGAGATATGATGGCTTGTAGTCTATGTTATGAAACATACAAATATTTATGAGAGTTTTATTTGAATGTAAAATATTAATTCATAATCATTTTAGATATGATCTAAATATAGGAATTATGAGTAGTAACATAATGCAAGTGATGCTTGATTGAAATATATGACATGTAAATATGAAATATATTTAATCTTTTGGGTTAGCTAAATCGAGTCCATAAAGGGTTAGACCCTAAGATTTAAATCAACTAGACTAAAAGAGTATTTGATCAAATCTACATTAATTAGATTAGGTTAAGAATGCTCTAAATCAAACAATAGTTGTAGTGATCATGTCCTTCTCTTTGATTAAACCAAATGGAAGTAGATTAGGCTCCGTGGTTGAGCATGAATCTCTTAGATGGTCAAATCAAAATTGGTTAACCATATGATGTCAAGGTGAGTTAGCAAGTTGCTCTATGATCAACAATCGAATGGTTTTTAATTGGGAGCTACTCGTATTGATGTGTCTTTAACGAGTTAATGGCATATCCCTTCCATCGATCTCACTCACCTAGTCAATATGGTGAACCATTTATGATTCAGATCATTTACCTGATTCTGGTTGACCCATGCCTGTAAGGAAACCAGTCTGACTGATTTAGGTGTCACTTAACCTGACTTAATCTTGTTTCATTCTACCGATTTCATAGATTCAGTGGGAGAACTTGATTAGTCAATTTATCTTCAGATTATTAAATCCTCTAAAATTATTAGGTCCTTAAAATAAAATAGTTATATGATAACTAGATCATAGCCTCCTATTAAGGTGGGTGATAATGAGTCCGATGTCTTGATAATCATTGGAGGCACTCCATGCCTGGTGCTTGTCAACCATCAGAATTATCATTCATTATATGATAAGTCAGCGTAACTATTAAATAGACAGTCAGGTGAGCCGAGCTTCACTCGGGCTTGGTTGTCTATTGATAGATTATACTGATTATATCATTTAATGGTTGGACCTAACTAGAACTTTCAGTGGAGGTACTCCATGCCTGCTAAAGAGGAACATGGGGCAAAACTGAACACTAAGAATTGTTTGGGAAAACAATTGGTTTTGAACCTACTCTTAGATGCATATGGGTTGGCCAAGCTTCACTTGGGCCTGTATGTAGTCTATGTAGATCTTAGTGCCCACTAAAGAATCAAGAATAAATCTTCGAATTGGAGAGTAGAGGCTGCCAATTTGAACAACATAGTGGAAGAATCTTTAGACTAAAGTCCAAGTCTTTAGACTGAATCAATTTATATACTAATAAACTTTAGTTTTTCCTTATACGGAAAATGGCCACTAATTTATCATTAAAGTCCCTATTGGATAGTAACAAGTTGAATGGTTCAAATTTCAATAGCTGGTTTAGAAAACTTAAGATCGTTCTTGAGCATGAGAGGATTCTATATATGCTGAATAATCCTGCACCAAAGATACCTGATGCAAACACCCAAAGTTCTGAGAAAGACACTTATCAAAAGTGGCTCAGTGATAGAACTAGCATGCGTTGCATCATGCTAGTAGCTATGAACGATGAATTCGGTCGCCGGTTCGAGAATGCTCAGCCAGAAGAAATCATTCAAGCGTTGAATGAATCTTTCGGCACACCCGACGATGTTGAAAGGCACAAGACTAGTTGTGCTATTTTTAATGCTCGAATGAGGGATGGATCTCCTAACATTGATCATGTTTTATATGATTGAGAAGATGGAACTCCTTAGCAAGCTCAGCTTTCCCCTACATGAGCAGTTGGGAAAAGATGCGATCATGAATTCCTTGCCTCCATCCTTCCGACCTTTCCTTACTCATTTTCGAATGACAAAGCCTGCAGCCAACTACCACGGTTTGTTGGGATTGTTACAGAACTTTGAGAAGGATAACCAGCTCTCTAAGGGTTTGGTTAATGTAGTTGAAGGATCTAAGGTAGGGCATCAACCCTTTGGGAAAGGGAAGAAGAAAAAGAATAAGAAAAATGTGCAACATGCTAGGACATCTATAAGTGGTCAGATGCAGAAGAAGAAAGTTGATAAAAGTCAAGCTGAATGCTTTCATTGCAAGATACAAGGGCACTGAAAGAGGAACTGTCCTCTTTACATTGCTACACTTGATCCAAACAGATCAAAGAAGAAAAAGGGGCAAGATGTTGCTCAATAAGGTATTTATATGATAACACCTTGTAATTTTTCTGTATATGATAATTAGACCTGGGTATTGGATACCGGAAGTCCTTTTAACATTTGTAATTCATTGCAGGGACTACAGGTCACTAGAAGATTTGAGGATAATGAAAGATTCCTTAATGTCGGCGATGGAAGATTAATTAGTTCCAGTACTTGTATTAGGAGTTCTTGAAATAGTTTTCAATAGAAATGTCATTATACTAAATGATTGTCATTTTTGCCCAATGTTCTTGTTGAAGGTAATTTCTGTAGGCCTTCTGGCCAAAAGTAATTATGAAATTTCAATAAAGGATGTTACTTTGAATATCATTATGAATGGAGTCACTGTAATGACTAGGCATTTATCTAATAGTATTTATATATTATCACAGCCTGTGAATGTAGTGTACAACTCAAGTAAGCACCCTAGAACAACTAATGTCATAGACATTTATCTTTGGCACCATCGGCTGGGTCATATCAATAAGAACAGATTAAACATGTTAACTCAGGAGGGCATCCTTCGAATTGATGATTGTGAATCATTAACTACTTGTGAACCCTGTCTTCTTGGTAAAATGACCAAGTCATCTTTTACTAGAAAAGGTGAAAGAGCCAAAGAGCTATTGGGTCTAGTACATACTGATGTATGTGGACCAATGAGCACTTGTGCCAAAGGTGGATATTACTACTTCATTACTTTTATAGACGATCTTTCTAGGTTTGGTTATATCTATCTTGTGAAACATAAATCTGAGTCGTTTGAAATGTTCAAACTATATCATAAAGAAGTAGAAAAACAAACAGGAAAATGTATTAAGACCCTTCGATCAGATCGAGGAGGCGAATACCTTTCCAATGACTTTGTGATATATTTAAGAGAGAATGGGATTCTCTCCCAATGGACTCCTCCTGGAACACCGCAGCATAACGGTGTGTCGGAAAGAAGGAATCGAACTCTATTAGACATGGTTTGGTCCATGATGGGTTTTGCAAGCTTGCCAATATCATTTTGGGGATACGCATTAGAATCAGCTTGTCATATTCTCAATAAGGTTCCAAGTAAGTCTATTTCTAAAACTCCACATGAGATGTGGTATGGACATAAACCGGTTATCACCTATCTGAGAGTCTGGGAGTATCCGGCTTATGTGAAACATGCAAAATCAGACAAACTTGAACCCAAATCTGACAAATATTTTTTCATCGGCTATCCGAAAGAAACCAAAGGATATTACTTCTACAATATTGAAGAACAAAAGATGTTCATTAGTAATAGAGCAGTTTTTCTTGAAAAGGAGTTCCTTAGTGAAGGAACAAATAGCTCTAATATTGAACTTGAGGAAGTTCATCAAGTAGAAGGAACAACACAAACCAGTGAACCCTTAGAATCTGAGTTGATTAGATCAAACTCAAAACCCATTTTAGATGCACCATTAAGGCGATCTGGTAGAGTATCACATCAACCGGACATATACGTAGGTTTCTTGATCCAGAATGAAGATCCTATTGAACTCGATGAGAACAACGAGGATCCGATCACCTATATGAATGCTATGCAAAGGACTGACTCTAATAAATGGCTTGATGCCATGAAATCCGAACTTGATTCCATGAAGGAAAATAATGTATGGACATTAGTTGACCCACCCGAAGGGATAAAACCCATAGGGTGTAAGTGGGTTTTCAAGAGGAAAAGAGGCGCATACGAAAGGTTGATACCTATAAAGCACGTCTGGTTGCTAAAGGGTATCGTCAACGTTATGGTATTGACTATGATGAAACGTTTTCTCCTGTGGCAATACTGAAATCCATTCGGATTATGCTAGCTATAGCAGCACACTTCAATTATGAGATTTGGCAGATGGATGTTAAAACCGCTTTTCTAAATGGTGATTTAGAAGAACAGGTGTATATGATACAGCCTGAAGGTTTTATATCTGAAGAAGAGTCTAAAGTGTGCAGGCTACATAAGTCTATTTATGGACTTAAGCAAGCATCTAGGAGTTGGAACATACGATTTGATAAAGTGATCAAATCTTATGACTTTATTAAGAATAAAAAAGAACCTTGCATTTATAAATGGGCTAACGATTCCGTTATTATATTTCTTGTATTATATGTGGATGATATTCTCTTAATCGGGAATGATATCCCTGCATTACAAGGAATAAAGACATGGTTATCATCACAATTCTCTATGAAAGATTTGGGAGAAGCATCATACATCCTAGGGATGAAGATATATAGAGATAGATCTAAAAGGATGCTTGGTTTATCCCAATCTACATACATTGACACCGTACTAAAAAGGTTTAGCATGGAGAATTCCCAGAAAGGCTATCTTTCGATAGGCCATGGAATTCATCTTTCTAAGAAGGATTGTCTGACAACTCCTAATGAAAGAGAACGTATGAGTCAAATTCCATATGCTTCGGCAGTGGGATCGATTATGTACACCATGACATGTATAAGACCAGATGTGGCATACTCACTAGGAGTAGTAAGTAGATACCAATCTGATCCAGGAGAAAAAAACTGGCAAGTTGTTAAGACAATCCTTAAGTATTTGAGAAATACTAAGGACCAGTGGTTAGTCTATGGAAAGTCTGATTTGAAACTTGTTGGATATACTGATTCAAGTTTCCAATCAGATCATGATGATAGCAAAAGTGTATCGGGTTTCGTGTTTATCCTAAATGGTGGAGCTGTTTGCTAGAAAAGTTCCAAGCAACATACAGTGGCAGATTCGGTGTGCGAGGCAAAGTACATTGCTGCATTAGATGCTGCGAAAGAAGCTGTGTGACTGCGAAAGTTTATCTCCGAGCTTGGAGTGGCACCTTCCATAGATGGACCAGTCCTGTTGTACAGTGACAGCACTGGTGCCATAGCTCAAGCAAAGGAATCACGAGCACATCAGCGCACCAAGCACATACTGCGACGGTTTCATCTTATACGAGAGATAATATTATAGACCGAGTGACATAAATCTTCAGAAGATTGATGGAAAAGAAAACCTAGGTGACCCATTTACTAAAGCACTTAGCATCAGGGAGTTTGATGACTATAAATTGAAGATGGGTATTAGATACTATAATGAGTGGCTTTAGGCTAAGTGGGAGTTTGTTGGGAATTGTATCCTAAAGCCAATCATTTGATGATTGTGCTAATGTAAATTGTATATAAATTGATATATTAATAAAAGTTATTTAGCAGTTTATTCATTACAAGAACATCTTCTTAAAACTCCTAATAGTAATGAAGCCCTCAGGATCTTCCTTCACGATAAAGGAGGATTTATCTTTGAAGGTCCTTAAAAGAGTTTGCGATCAAATGATATACTATGACAGGGCCATAGTACTATCAATTATAGGATATTGTATATCATATTTATTGGTTGTCCTCTTAACCAAGGAGTGTTGAGATACTAGTATGACATACAGGTGAAAGTGTAGGAGTACATTTCACCGAACGTGACTCATTTCCGGATACTCTGCTGTCAAGAGTTAATCCGAGAAGATATGGGTATAAGTATCCTTTAGACCTAAAGATCACAACCGGTGACTTGCAAGCAACTCATTGTACTTAGGTGCCGAACCACCTGGATTTCTAATCCAGCTACGAAAGGTTACTGGGTGCAGTCAAGTACTTGTGGTAGTCAGTTGTGGGTCGAGATGGAATTTGACCTATCCCGTTAAAAGGAGAAATGCTTGTGTTTCAATTTAGCAAGACCTTGGCCAAGGCACTTCATGTGAAAGTCACATGATCACTAAAATTAAAATCACTTTATGGATTTGCTGTTTAGAGTTGACAGGCTCTTAAGCCATCCTTAGCATTTGTGGTCAAGAGGATGAATTATACGGTAACTGTTTCTTAGGGTTCTTGGAGTTTGCTCGGCAACTCTTTGACTTATCCGGACGTTGGGTTCCATTACTAGATGGGCATATCGATTAGTATAGAAAGTTGTTTCTATGCTACCGGCTTAAGTTTGAACCTAGAGAGTCACATGCATAGAAGTTTCCTAGGATGATCTATTTGCTGATCAACGATTGAGAATCGTATATGATTTAATTAATCAATTTGATTGATTGAATTATCTCAATTGGGTTAAGTACAAGTGAATAAGATTCAATTTGGTTTAAGTCTATTAGAAGGACTAATCAATTTCAAATATTGATTTGAAATTAGACTTGATTTGGATTTAAATAGATTTAGGACTAGCTAAATTTGATTTGGGCTAGGACCATAATCTATGTGGGTCAGTCCAATAAATTTAGGTCAGATTAAACCATCACCTGAACTCAAACCTCTCGCATAAGTATCTCACATGATGAAATAACTAATGTCTGATAGATTAAATTCTCATTTAGAATTTAATGTATTAATTTAATCCTCTCCAAATCATTTCCATCGAAATTCTAAATGTTAGAATTAAAGTAGAATTAATGTGCCTCTTTGAATTAACCAGGCGATGGAATTCTAAGTGTTAGAATTTACATCTCTTTAGTTCTCACCGACGTCGGAATTAACAAAACGCCATGTCTCCTTGGTTTTCACCGAACGTCAGAATTAACCAAGCGCCGCAGCTCTTTGGTTCGGCGTCTCTTTGCTTTTTGCCAAACGACGAAATTCTTAATGTCAGAATTCAATGGGAAGGCTGAAATGAGACTATAAATAGAGCACATCCCTCACCAGATTACACAGAACAACAACACACGACATGTCGTGGATTGTAATTCTAAAAAGATTAGAATAGAAAATCCTGGTGATTTTGGTGTTAGCAAAAGCTTGATGGATCTTGGAGGAAGATTCAAGTGGAAGGATTCAAGATCAGCAAAGTTATTTTTCCGCGAGCTAGCACTCTCGAAAATCCGATCATTCGAGGCTTTGCGTGGACGATACTAGAGGCCGGACGATTGAACGGCTACAGAGCACAAAAGGATTTACCAACTACCCTTAAGGTAAGTGATATGATCCCTAAACCTTAAGGCATGATTCAAGGCAAGAAGTACGACTTCTTACGTTGAGGATCAAGATATGATCTTGATGATTATTTATATGCATATTTTAGATCAAGCAATCCTATATATAAGGCAAAGATATGATCTTGATGCATATTAGATAGATTAATAAGTAATCTTTTAGCTTCTGCATTGATAATAGTTATCAAATTTAAAAAATATGCATGCCTCGGAGTTTATTTCTCCCTACAAAATCTCCTTACTAGTGACGACAGGAACGCCGCCATGCCAGAGCATGGTTGTCATGAGGTTCCTAGTTGTACGAGTTTCCTTAGCGTACAATGCTATTCTCGAGCGACCGGGCCTCAATCTTCTGGATGCGGTCATCTCCACCAGACGACTGCTCGTGCAGTTCCCCACCAGTAGCGGGGTCGGCGAGATGCGGAGTAAAATTAGTCCGGTCCTGCCCTGCTACCAGATGGCCTCGAGTCCTCAAGAAGTTGGGCCGGCTTCAGAAGCACCCAACCCGAGAGAGTCCAACAAGAGAGGAGAGCCAGCCGAGCGGCTCTTGACTTTTTTACTAGGAAACGACCTGGCAAAGACGATGCGCATTGGCGGACTTCTTCCTCCAGAGGACCGTAATCGTCTCTTGACTTTCCTGCAGGCTAACTCAGACATATGATAGATTAATAGAATGAAATGGGAGATATATGTTGTCACGATAAGGTGTGTTTTTTTTTCTTTTTTCTTTTTTTGTTTATTGGATGACACAACAGATGTATGTAATAGATTGGTTTGAATCAAAAATAATTGAACTAAATAAGGCTATGCCCAATCTCAACAAATAAGCCTTTCTATCAAGAAATATCATTTTGGCATAACATAGCTAAGAATTTAATTTTTAATCATCAAATATGATACTAAAAATAAGAAAAAGGTAAGTATTTTAAAGCAAATAAAATATAAATAGTCCCCTAGACTTATGTAATGACTAATGACTTAAGAGGGGAATTTTTGTTATTTTCTTTCCATGGTTGTCTTACTTTAATAAGGAAATGTATAGAGGAGATTCATATCCCTCAATATACAGATTGTTGGATAACCCAAAAAAGATACAGATTGTTGCAGGAATTGTTTTGAAATTTCTTTTTAATGAAGGTGCTGGTTTTGTAGCTGTGTTGCCATCTCTAAGGATACAGTTTATAGTCTTCATTTGGGTCTATAGGAATGATACGTATTGGTTTTATAGGAAAGAAGTCCTTAAGAATAACTAATAATCTGATGTTTTATTTTATTCTTTCACTAATTCTTTGCCAATAGATTGTTCCAAAAAACTTGTGAGAAATATATTACTAGTTAAGAAAGTATGTGATGCTGATTTGTAAGTGGCTCTGTCTCAGAGTGCGTACCAACTTATTGTTTTTGATCATTTAGTTAGCTTATCTAATAGCATTGCTAAAATTTTATTTAACCCATCACATTTCTAAAAGAATTTGTGACAAACATAATACTTGGTTAAAACTTAAAAAAACAATATGTAGTTGAACTTGGCTGTTGGTGGCCTTGGCTTATGGTCCACACAAATTCATGAATTTTATTGTTTATTTTTGCGGAATAATTTACCTTTAATTGATTAGTGCACTTTACTTGATTCATTCCTTATGTGCCAGACAAGGATAATGCATAAAATGGTAGTCTGAGAGAAAACTAAGGTGGATATCCAGGGCTATGAGGCCTTAGTTTTCCCTTCTCTAATAAGCTACAATAAGCTAGTGCTATAGGATGCCTAAACCATTTCTCTGTTACTTCCTGCACAAGTTTCCTTGGCATATTCTCAATTCAAGCAAACAAGAGAAAACTCTGGATTCATTTTTTCCTTTTTTTTCTTTTTCTTTTTGTTTTCTCTATGTTTTGCTTATTTCATTTCCATAGTAACCGAACGGAGCCATACTGTCCGGTGGCTCTGTTCTTTGTTTCAATAGATGGAAAATGTTTGGTGTCCAATGTATGGCACTCCACACGATCTTTTTAATGTATTGCTTGTTAGAGCCTGGTGGCATGAACTAGACGAGTGGTAGGATTGTGTCAGGCTCTATTATAGTAGAAAAAAAATTTCTACTATATAGGATTGTGTCAGGCTCTCTTATAGGATTGTGTCAGGCTCTGTTACAATGTATGGCACTCCAATCAGTAGTTGTTTTTGGGAATGGAAGCCGAAATTTTCGGTGCATTATGAGAAGTCTTGGTTGGAGAATGTTAATGCGCCGAACGCGCTCTTTCTTCCAGGTTTTGGGGTTGGGTCCTTTCACTATGAGAAGCAGATGAGAGATCTGGGCCGTGATTATAGAGTGTGGGCATTGGATTTCCTTGGACAAGGCCAGTCATTGCCAACTAAAGATCCAGCTCCTTCCGACAATTCAAGAGAGAATTATGAAGGGAGGGATGCAGTGTGGGGTTTTGGAGAGGTTTCCGAGCCTTGGGCGCAGGATCTAGTCTACTCTGTTGATCTTTGGCAAGACCAAGTTAAGCATTTCATTGAACAGGTATATTTGCTTGACTCATTATTTATGCAGGTTTTAAATTTATTACCTATGCAAGCTAGATCAAACTGTCTTTAGGGTCTTTTGTGAACAAAGCTCTTAGCTAGATCATGCCAACAATGATGATCTTTAACCTCTCTGGATAAATATATTAGGGATTCCTGCTTAACTTGCTAGCTCTCATTCCTCCTTTTGTAACCAGCTAACATAAGAGAATTCAGAAACATTATCAGAACATTTATTTAACCTTTTTATCTTCATGTCTGCATAGACCTTGTTAGCCAAGTAACCAATTTCACTGTCATGAAAACTCTGCACTGTAACAGTGAACTCATTATCTTTTGGTTCTTGCAAGTCTTGTTTGCAAGTTGCATACTGATATTTGGCATATCATTTCACAGGTTATTGGTGAACCAGTTTATGTTGTTGGGAACTCTCTAGGAGGCTTTGTAGCTCTCTACTTTGCGGCATGCAACCCAGAGCTAGTAAAAGGAGTTACATTGCTCAACGCAACACCATTTTGGGGATTCCTTCCTAACCCCACTAGATCACCTAGACCATTGACATAGTGAACCGAACCATACCAATGTGCTTGAGATAAAAAAACCGAACCATACCAATGTGCTTAAGATAAAAAAAAAGGGGAGGTCTGTGAGTTTGCTTTTGATGTTAAAATGTAATATGCTTTAATTTTTTTTTTTTACGTTACATGTATAAAGAATGGTGTGCATATGCAATACCTATTAATTAACTAAGTATAACATGAAAAATGTAAAATATTTATGTTCAAAAATTGAAAATACAACATACATTGAATTCCAAGCACCAATGTCCCGGGAATACATCTAAGTCATGTTTGTAGTTGGGCCTTAGGACCTTGGCTCAAGCTTTGGTATTGTAGCCATCTAGGATCTGGTGAAACCTATTTTTATTGTTTCACCGTAGTGACATTCTTGATTTGTCAGGTATAGTATTAGAAATCTTAGAACGGAATGAGCAATGCCTGATTCATAGATTGCGGCTAGGGAGGATGATATCCACTCAAACACGAAGACTCGAAGGGCATGCATTGCATGGGCGATAACTTGTTACATGAGGATATGATCCAATATAATATAACTACTGAGTAGCAGGCAGATCTTGATATATTCAGGATTTCCACTTGAAGCACCACCTTTGGGTCCCCTCCTACATCCTATATCGTCCTCCCTGGTCCCACAGTCCCTATCCTACTTTGTATACTGAAAATTAGGACTCACCAATGAATAGAGCAAGGAGAACTGCATGCTGACCCCTCATGCAAATTATCAATTTTCTCCATTGATTCTAGCACCAAATAGGTTGAGTCATCATCCGGAAATGAATAAAATAGAGCCAAGAACAACCTTATTTGGCTTCATGCCATTGTGGACGTGGTGTGGGTTTGATACTTTTTAAGATGAGTCCAAGAACAACCTTTTCTAGCAATAAAGGTTGATTGCTTTGCCAGACAAACAACCAAGCGTTGCTCAATCATACACGGGACAGTGTTTCCGGGCAGCGATTACTTTCCCTTCCTTCAGCAAAATGGTAGTAAAGTATTGCGATTTGTCTTTTGGGTTAAGAAAATTCTTTAGAAATGGAAAGGAAGTAGTCATCCCTCCAGCAATAAAAGGGCCATCGGTTTGATTCACCTAAAAGATGATTGATGGTGGCAATAATTTTTTACGGATAGAAAATTTTCTTTATACTGCATAGCAACGGAAGAAAACATTGAGAAATATAAAACTTATTCATCCAATAACAATAGCAGAACCATTTTTAATAATAAAACTCTAAGCCGGAGAAAAGGAATGATCTTTCTTTATCATATATATATATATATATATATATATATATATATATGATGCAACTGTTAAGTCTAGTAAGCAACAGAACT
This sequence comes from Calamus simplicifolius, assembly GCA_900491605.1. Classification (NCBI taxonomy): domain Eukaryota; kingdom Viridiplantae; phylum Streptophyta; class Magnoliopsida; order Arecales; family Arecaceae; genus Calamus; species Calamus simplicifolius. The sequence continues at coordinate 887,576 of UESW01003896.1, forward strand.
AACCATAAGAGGAATAACTCTCGCAGCAATCAATTATCCGAACTCATCATAAAAAATATATGATGAATAAAGTCATTAAAATTTAATGTTAACTGATGACGCTCGATCATCTCTCCTGGACATTGGGAACGGAGGCTCTCCTTCTTCACCAGGTTACCTGCAAAGAAGTCCCAAGACCGGAGAGGGTTCTTCGGTGGGACCCTCCGATGCCCTAGTCAGTGACTGAGGTCACAGCAGAGAAGGAGCTCGAGAGAGCTCTTGAGAAGAGAGAGATCTCAGAAGAATTGAATTCCTCTTCTGAGAGTTAGGGCATCAAGTGTGTAAACTTACGTTACCTGGTTCTCGACGTAATTTACCCTTTTATAGAGGTTGACGCTGGTACGATCACGTGGGTTTTTGTGAAGTCAGAATGTCTGCTGAGCCGTTGCGTAAATCTGGGCTGGTTGGTGGGTTAAGTCCCATCAGCAGCGGGGCTATTGGGCGGCGCGCGTCTGGCATTGTTGGGCAGCGCGCGTCAGAGAGGTGGTTTCTTGAGCCGCTGGGGCTGATCTGGCGGGAACCGGGGAGTCCCGTCTTGTCAGGGCCGAGCTGGGTCGACCCGAGATTGCTAGGGCCCATCCCGCTGGCAAGGCAGTGCCGGGATGGGGCCGAATCGACGGACTTGGAGACGCCGGGGCCGAGTCGGGCCGGCCAGGGATGGCCTTGGCCGACTCGGCGGAACAGGGGATGCCGGGGCCGAGTCGGGCCGGCTTGGGATGGCCTTGGCCGACTCGGCGGGACTGGAGACGCCGGGGCCGAGTCGGGCCGGCCGGGGATGGCCTTGGCCGACTCGGCGGGACTGGAGACGCGGAGGGAGTGTCGGGGCCAACTTGCTTGGATTAGTAGGGGCCGGCTAGGAAGGTGCCGGGCCGCCTAGCTTGGACACGCAGGGGCCGGCTGGGAAGTGCCGAGTTCGCCTAGCTTGGAGACGTAAAGGGCCGGCTAGGAGGATGCCGGGGCTGCCTGGGAGGTGCCCGGCCGCCTAGCTTGGAGACATAGGGGGTCGGCTAGGAAGGTGCCGGGGCCGCCTAGCTTGGACACGCCGAGGCCGGCTGGGAAGCACCGGGGCCGCCTAACTTGGAGACGTAGAGGGCCGGCTGGGAAAATGCTGGGGCCGCCTAGCTTGGACACGCCGGGGCCGGCTGGGAAGTGCCGGGGCGCCTAGCTTGGAGACATAGGGGGACGGCTGGGAAGATGCCGGGGCTACCTAGCTTGGAGAAGCGGGGGCCGCCTGGGAAGATGCTGGGGCCGCCTAGGAGGTGCCGGGCTGCCTAGCTTGGAGAGGCCGTAGCCAGCTAGGAACTGGGGCCGCCTAGCTTGGAGACGCCGTGGCCGGCTAGGAACTGGGGCCGCCTAGCTTGGAGAGGCCGGGGCCGGCTAGGAATGTGTCGGGGCCGCCTGGCTTGGAGACGCCGGGGCCGGCTAGGAATGTGCCGGGGCCGCCTGGCTTGGAGACGCCGGGGCCGGCTAGGAATGTGCCGGGGCTGCTTGGCTTGGAGATGCCGGGGCCGGCTAGGAATGTGCCGGGGCCGCCTGGCTTGGAGATGCCGGGGCGGCTAGGAACCGAGGCCGCCTAGCTTGGAGAGGCCAGGGCCGGCTAGGAAATGGGGCCGCCTAGCTTGGAGACGCCGGTCTTGGCAGGTATCGGCCTTTGATGTGCCGGTCTTGGAGGCCGACGCTGGAGACGACGCTGGAGGCCGACGCTGGAGACCATCACTGGAGGCCGATGCTGGCGGCTGGCGCTGGAGTCTGTCGGCCTTTGGCCAGCGCTGGAGGCTGGAACTGGAGGCCGACGCTGGAGGCCGATGCTTGCGGCTGGCACTGGAGTCCGTTGCTGGAGGCCGACACTGGCGGCCGGTGCTGGAGTCTGTCGGCCTTTGGCCAGCGCTGGCGGCTGACGCTGGCGGCTGGCGCTGGAGTCTGTCGGCCTTTGGCCAGCGCTGGAGGCTGGCGCTGGAGGCCGATGCTGGAGGCCATCGTTGGAGGCCGACGCTGGCGGCTGGCGCTAGAGTCTATCGGCCTTTGGCCAGCGCTGGAGGCTGACGCTGGAGGCCGACGCTGGAGGCCGTCGCTGGAGGCCGATGCTGGCGGTTGGCGCTGTAGTCTGTCGGCCTTTGGGGCCGTCCAAAAATTTTATTTTTTATGGGGTCAACTGGCCCCATCAAATGCCCCCCACACTCCTTGAGCTTGCGTGCCCCGCATCGGCTAAGCGAAAGAAGTGTATAACTTTTACCTTGGCACCTTGCGCTGCCTTGGATGGGCATCTGCGTGCCTTCTTTGGCTAGCTGAGGGCGGCTAGTAATCCTCTCCCAACGCGGGGTCTAGGAGTGAACCCCGAAGGGTGACCTGAGAGCTGGGAGTCGTCAGGTTCCTTTTGAACCGCCTCGGGGGTGTGGAACCGCTGCGAGGGGCGACTCAGCCAGGTACGGAGCCTTTAGGGTCTTAACCTACTCGGGGGCACCACCGTGCCGGGGCCGAGTGGTGTCCCATGGGCCGCGATGCCAGTGAGCTCCTTTTGAACCAGCTTGGGGGTTTGTGTGCCGCCCAAGTGGCGATTCGATCGGGTACGAAGCCTTTAGGGTCTTAACCGACTTGGGGGCACCGCCATGCCTGGACCGAGTGGTGTCCCGTGGGCCGCGATGCCAGTGAGCTCCTTTTGAACCAGCTTGAGGGTTTGTGTGCCGCCCAAGTGGTGACTCAACCGGGTACGAAGCCTTTAGGGTCTTAACTGACTCGGGGGCACCACCGTGCCGGGGCCGAGTGGTGTCCCGTGGGCCGCGATGCCAGTGAGCTCCTTTTGAACCAGCTTTGGGGTTTGTGTGCCGCCCAAGTGGCGACTCAACCGGGTACGGAGCCTTTAGGGTCTTAACCGACTCGGGGGCACCGCTCTGCCGGGGCCGAGTGGTGTCCCGTGGGCTGTGATGCCAGTGAGCTCCTTTTGAAAGACTTAAGGGAGGACAAGCTGTGTCGTCAGAAGGGGCCTTTTTTATTATTTATGCTTTAGGGAGTACATCATTGGTAATACCGGCGGAGGTTGTCCGCATTCCAGGTACGTGGAATGGGCTTCCCGTCAAGCTCTTCTAGTTTGTATGCCCCCCGGTGGAACGCCTCGGCGATGCGGTAGGGACCTTCCCAGTTGGGGGATAGCTTGCCCCCCTCGGTAGGATTTGATACCTCGGCCTTTCGTAGCACCAAGTCTCCACGGCGAAAAACCTTGGGACGAACCCGGGCGTTGTAGTACTTAGCCGCTCGCTGGCGAAAGGTCGCCATGCGCAGTCTCGCTCTGTCATGCACCTCGTCGATGAAGTCTAGGTTGGCCTGAATCAGCACGGAGTTGCCTTCCTCACTGAAGGACTCCACACATGGACTGGGCAATCCGATCTCGACGGGGATGACGGCCTTGGATCCGAAGGAGAGGCTGAAAGGAGTTTCGTCCATCGGGGCTCTGGGCGTTGTGTGGTAGGCCCATATCACACTGGGGAGCTCTTCTACCCAGCGTCCCTTGTAACCGTCTAGGCGAGTCCTGAGCCCTCTAAGGATGGTGCAGTTCATGACCTCAGCCTCCCCATTGGTCTGGGGGTGGCCGACGGAGGTGAATCGGTGGTGAATGCCTAGCTCCTCGCAGAAGGCTTTGAATGCCTCGTTATTGAATTAGCGGCCGTTGTCCATGACGAGGGTGCGAGGCAAGCCAAAGCGGCATATGATTGACTTCCAGAAGAAAGCCTTAACTTTGCTCTCAGTGATTTTGGCCAACGCCTCGACCTCGACCCACTTGGTAAAATAGTCGATGGTGACCAAAAAGAATCTCCGCTGCCCTAAAGCTGGGGGGAATGGTCCAAGGATGTCCATTCCCCACTGGGAAAAGGGCCACAGAGCCGAGAGTGGGCTCAGCGGGGCAGGCGGCTGACGCTGGATGTGCGCGTGGCGATGGCAGCCGTCACACCTTTGAACTAGCTTGGTCGCGTCCTCCTTCATAGTGAGCCAGAAGTACCCCTGACGGAGAGCCTTCTGGGCTAAGGATCTGCCCCCCAGATGGTTCCCACAAATGCCCTCGTGGATTTCTCTGAGGATGTAGTCGGCATCGGCGGGGCCTATGCACTTAAGCAACGGATAGGAGAATGACCTTCTGTATAGGCGCCCGTCGAGGAGGATGAACTTGGAGGCCCTCTACTTGAGCAATCTGGCTTCGTTGCGGTCGTCAGGGAGGGTGCCGTCGGTGAGGTAGCAGACATAGGCGTCCATCCACGTAGGTTCCGGGGTGAGCGGGAGGACTTCCTCCCCGTCCTCTATACTGGGCCTTTCTAGATATTCAATGTAGGCATCCCTTGTCAAGCCGTCGGCGGAGGTAGCCAGTCGAGAGAGGACGTCGGCCTTTGCATTTTCATTTCGGGGGATGTAACTGATGCTGAAGTAGGGCAATGAGGAGGTCAAGAGTTGAACCTTTTTCAGATATTGCGCCATAACAGGGTCGCGCGCCTCATACTCTCCGTTGATTTGCCCGGAGACGAGTTGCGAGTCCGTGTAGGCTCTGAGGTGCTTTGCTCCAACCTCCTGGGCTAACCTTAACCCGGCCAGCAGGGCTTCGTACTCCGCTTGGTTGTTGGTGGCTTCAAAAAGAAATCTCAGGGCGCACTCAGTTTTTTCTCCTTCCGGCCCGGCAAGAATGAGGCCGGCGCCACTCCTTTGAGAATTCGATGCGCCGTCCACATGGAGGATCCAGGTCTCTCCATCACCTCTCGGCTCGGGCCTGGGCTGCTCCCCAGGAACCTCCTTGAGATCCTCTTCGCCCAAGTGCACTCGACCAGGAAGTCGGCTAGGACTTGGGACTTTAAGGCCGGTCGTGCTTGGAAAGAGATATCGAATTTTCCTAGCTTGATGGCTCATTTGGCGAGTCGACCCGAAGTATCCGGACAGGCCAGGATGGCTCGGAGAGGCTGGTCCGTGAGCACCACGATAGGATGGGCTTGGAAGTACGGGCGGAGACGCCGGGCGGAGACTATCAAGGCAAAAATGACTTTCTCTGTTTTGGAATACCTGACCTCGCATCGTGTAGGACCTTGCTCACGTAGTAGACAGGCCTTTGGGCTCCGTCGGCGTCAAGGCGCATCAGGACTGAGCTGACGGCTTCTGAGGAGGCAGCTAAGTAAAGGAAAAGACTCTCCCCGTCTCTCAGCTTGGAGAGGAGTGGTGGGGAGGACAGGAACGCCTTTAAGCCGTCGAAAGCTTCCTGGCAGTCGTCCGTCCATGCAAAACCATTCACCTTCCGTAGGGCCTTGAAGAAAGGCAAGCACCTCTCCGCCGATCTGGAGAGAAAACGACTCAGAGCCGCTATCCTTCCCGTTAGCCGTTGCACTTCCTTCTTGTTGGACGGTGGCCTCATGTCAAGTATGGCACTGATCTTCTCTGGGTTCACCTCGATTCCGCGCTGGGTCACCATAAAGCCCAGAAATTTACCTTCCGTGACCCCAAAAGTATACTTCTTGGGGTTCAGCTTGACTTGGAAGCAACGGAGGTTGTTAAAAGTTTCTTCCAGGTCGAAGATGTGGTCGATGGCACGGGTGCTCTTTGTCAGCATATCATCCACATAGACTTCCATGTTCCGACCGAGCTGGTCCTGGAATACCTTGTTCATCAGCCTTTGATATGTCGCTCCTGCATTCTTGAGGCCGAAAGGCATCACCTTGTAACAGTAAATGCCTTTCTCTGTCACGAAGGAGGTGTGCTCCTCGTCGCCGGGGTCCATCCTTATCTAATTGTATCCGAAGAAGGCGTCCATGAAGCTGAGAAGCTCATGACCAGAGGTGGAATCGACCAGCTGATCGATTCTTGGAAAGGGAAAGCTGTCTTTTGGGCACGCCTTGTTGAGGTCGGTGAAGTCAGATCCTCCAGCTCCCGTTTGCCTTGCGCACCATAACGAATTGGCCAGCCAGCTTGGGTAGTGCGCCTCCCGGATGTGGCCGGCGCTGATCAGCTTGTTGACTTCTTCATCGATCGCCCTTTGTCGATCGGGGGCAAAGCTCCTCTTCTTTTGACGGATTGGACGGTGGCGCGGGTCGATGTTGAGCTTGTGGGTGATGACCTCCGGAGGGATGCCGGGCATGTCAGATGCTGACCAGGCGAAGACGTCCGAGTTAGCCCGCAGGAAAGCTAAGAGGCACTCCCGGTCTTCCAGGGGAAGGAGTCCGCCCACACGGACGGTCCTTGCCGGGTCATCATTGAGGGGGAAAGTCAGGAGGTGCTCGGCGGGCTCCCCTCCTTTGGCGGAATCTCTAGGATCGGATGCTTCCAGGGCCGGGTCGGCCTCCAAAGGGCTCGACGCCGTATGATAGCAAGGTAAGACCGGGCCTATCTCCCCGCGCATCTCTCCAACTCCCTCGCTGGTGGGGAACTGCACCAGTAGGCGTCGGGTGGAGATAACCGTGTCCAAAAGATTCAGGCCGGGATGCCCAAGAATGGCGTTGTATGCCAAAGGGACCCTCACGACCAGGAATTTCATGATCACGATGCTTTGGCATGGTGGGGTACCGACCGTCACAGGCAAGGATATTTTGCCCTCAACCCTTACAAAATCTCCAGTGAATCCGACCAGTGGGGTCGCCACGGGCTGAAGGGAGTCAACAGATAAACCCATCCGAACAAAAGCGTCGTAAGTAAGGATGTCAGCCGAGCTGCCACTATCAACTAATATCCTTTTTACAGGGTGTTTGGCGATCGTCATAGCGACGACTATGCCTTCATTGTTTACATTTTTCATTACAGCAGTCTCCCCCCGGGGAATTACATTTTTTGGTGCCTCCTCCCCCCTCGGCCGCTTGGACGCAGGGGCTGATCCCCAGGACACCATCCTGACAGTCTGCTCCGTAGGAGTGTTGTCGACGGTGGCTTGAGCTGGTGGAGGCCCCATGATGGCCGGCAGCGGCTGTGGCATCTTCTGGACGTATTTGCCGAGGTAGCCTCGTTGGATGAGCTCCTCGATGGCCCGCTTCAAGCTGTAGCAGTTATCGGTGTCGTGGCCGTAGTCTCGGTGGAATCGACAATAGCAGCTTCTGTCACGGGGTACACCTTTCTTCATGGGGGGAGGACGTTGAAGGTAGGGCTCACCTTCAATCTCCATCAGGATGTGGGATCGAGGGGCAAGGAGGGGAGTGAGCTTACTCTCGTCGGGGACAGGGCTTCGGTGCCTGTTGTTGAACCGGCGAGGTGGGTCGGATCGGCGATGTCGGGGAGGTCCGCTCGGCTCAGGGCGAGCGGATTTGTGGCTGGAGCCCTTCGAAGACTCCCGACGGGTGAGGTCGGCTTCGTCCGCCCAGATGTACTTTTGGGCCCAGAGAAGGAGGTCGGAGTAAGAGCCCGGGGGCTTCTTGTCCAGGGAGAAGGTGAAGCGGAACGGAAGGAGTCCCTGCTTCAGCACCAGGGTGGCCACCGCATCATCGAGATGGTAGACCTCGAGGGCAGCGGTTTTGAATCGGGACACAAAGTCCCGCAGGGACTCTCCTTCCTTCTAGCAGACGGAGAAGAGGCTATCTGCCACCCTTGGGATCCAGCGGTAGGCATCGAAGTGGGCCAAAAATGCCCTCTCCAACTCTCGGAAGGAGTCTATGCTGTGGGGGGACAGGCGTAAATGCCACGCACGGGCGGCCTTCCGCAGAGTTGCAGGGAAGGCCTTGCAGAGAAGGACGTCTGAGGCGCCCTGGACTTGCATCATGGCCTTATAGCTCTCGAGGTGGTCGAGGGGGTCGGTCGTACCATTGTACGGGTCCACCTGGGGGAAGCGAAACCTGGAGGGAACCAGTTCCTCCAATATGCGGCGGGTGTAAGGAGGACGAGTGTCGAACTCTTCCTCCGGCTTATGGTTGATCTTCCTGGCGAGCTCATCGAGGCACCGGTTGTACTCCTCCAGGCGTTCCTCCGTCTGGCGGTTGATCGTCGGGGCCCTCCGAGATGGCTCGAAGGAGGAGGAAGAAGAGGAGGCTGAAGGAGATGGAGACGGAAGTCGGGACTTCCGCCTGGGTTCCTCATGATGATGTGGCTTGGGAGGAAACTCGCTGGGGCCGTGGTCAGGGGACCGTGGCCGCTTGGAGGGCTCGCGCCGAGGCTTCCTGGGGGAAGCTTGACGTCGGCCGATCCCCCACCGGGGGGAGCCTCCCCTCGCCGACTGCTGACTGGCGGGGGGAGCGGTCTGGTGTTGGGTGGCCACGGACTACTGCTGGTGGTGCCCGTAGACCATGGCGGTGAGATTCTGAACTTGCTGGGAGAGGGTTGCCAGCCGCTCCGCTGTTTGGACAGCGGCGTCCGGCGGCGGGCCGGCAACCGGAGGGTTAGTAGCAGGGGGATCGGCCTCCTGCTGCCTAGCCGGCGGGATGAGCCCCGCCGGGCAGCTAACGGAGGCATCCTGAGCGTGCGTTACCACCATGGCTTCTGGAAGAAGAGAGGGGACGAAAGATGTAGCTCAGGGAGAACGTTCGCTACTTTTTCTTATGCCCCCCCTTCCTGGCGCGCCAATCTAATGACGCTCGATCACCTCTCCTGGATGTCGGGAACGGAGGCTCTCCTTCTTCACCAGGTTACCTGCAAAGAAGTCCCAAGACTGGAGAGGGTTCTCCGGTGGGACCCTTCGATGCCCTAGTCAGTGACTGAGGTCACAGCAGAGAAGGAGCTCGAGAGAGCTCTTGAGAAGAGAGAGATCTCAAAAGAATTGGATTCCTCTTCTGAGAGTTAGGGCATCAAGTGTGTAAACTTGCGTTACCTGGTTCTTGACATAATTTACCATTTTATAAGGGTTGATGCTGGCACGATCACGTGGGTTTTTGTGAAGTCAGAATGTCTGCTGAGCCGTTGCGTGAATCTGGACTGGTTGGTGGGTTAAGTCCCATCAGCAGCAGGGCTGTTGGGTGGTATGCGTCTGGCGTTGTCGGGTGGCGCACGTTAGAGAGGCGGTTTCTTAAGCCGCTGGGGCTGATCTAGCGGAAACCGGGGAGTCCCGTCTTGTCAGGGCCGAGCTGGGTCGACTCGAGATGGCCGGGGCCCATCCCGCTGGCAAGGCAGTGCCGGGGCGGGGCCGAATCGGCGGACTTGGAGACGCCGGGGTCGAGTCGGGCCGGCCAGGGATGGCCTTGGCCGACTCGGTGGAACAGGGGACGCCGGGGCTGAGTCGGGCCGGCCTGGGATGGCCTTGGCCGACTCGGCAGGACTGGAGACGCCGGGGCCGAGTCGGGCCGGCCGGGGATGGCCTTGGCCTTCTCGGCGGGACTGGAGACGTAGAGGGAGTGTCGGGGCCGACTTGCTTGGAGAAGTAGGGGCCGGCTAAGAAGGTGCCGAGCCGCCTAGCTTGGACACGCCGGGGCCGGCTGGGAAGTGCCGGGGTCGCCTAGCTTGGAGATGTAGAGGGCCAGCTAGGAGGATGCCGGGGACGCCTGGGAGGTGTCAGGCCGCCTAGCTTGGAGACATAGGGGGCCGGCTAGGAAGGTGCCGGGGCCGCCTAGCTTGGACACGCCGGGGCCGGCTGGGAAGCATCGGGGCCGCCTAACTTGGAGACGTAGAGGGCCGGCTGGGAAGATGCTGGGGCCGCCTAGCTTGGACACGCCGGGGCCGGCTGGGAAGTGTCGGGGCGCCTAGCTTGGAGACATAGGGGGCCGGCTGGGAAGATGTCGGGGCTGCCTAGCTTGGAGAAGCGGGGGCCGCCTGGGAAGATGCTGGGGTCGCCTGGGAGGTGCCGGGCCGCCTAGCTTGGAGAGGCCGTGGCCGGCTAGGAACTGGGGCCGCCTAGCTTGGAGACGCCGTGGCGGGCTAGGAACTGGGGCCGCCTAGCTTGGAGAGGCCGGGACCGGCTAGGAATGTGCCAGGGCCGCCTGGCTTGGAGACACCGGGGCCGGCTAGGAATGTGTCGGGGCCGCCTGGCTTGGAGACGCCGGGATCGGCTAGGAATGTGCCGGGGCTGCCTGGCTTGGAGACGCCGGGGCTGGCTAGGAACCGGGGCCGCCTAGCTTGGAGAGGCCAGGGCCGGCTAGGAACTGGGGCCGCCTAGCTTGGAGGCGTCGGTCTTGGCAGGTTTTGGCCTTTGATGTGCCGGCCTTGGAGGCCGATGCTGGAGACGACGCTGGAGGCCAATGCTGGAGACCGTCGCTGGAGGCCGACGCTGGCGGCTGGCACTGGAGTCTGTCGGCCTTTGGCCAGTGCTGGAGGCTAGCGCTGGAGGCCGACGCTGGAGGCTGTCGCTGGAGGCCGACGCTGGCGGCTGGTGCTGGAGGCCGTCGCTGGAGGCCGACGCTGGCGGCCGATGCTGGCGGCCGGCGCTGGAGTCTGTCGACCTTTGGCCAGTGCTGGAGGCTGGCGCTAGCGACCGACGCTGGCGGCTGGCGCTGGAGTCTGTCGGCCTTTGGCCAGCGCTGGAGGCTGGCGCTGGAGGCCGATGCTGGAGGCCGACGCTGGAGGCCGTCGCTGGAGGCCGACGCTGGCGGCTGGCGCTGGAGTCTGTCGGCCTTTGGCCAGCGCTGGAGGCTGGCGCTGGAGGCCAACGCTGGAGGCCGACGCTGTAGTCTGTCGGCCTTTGGGGCCGTCCAAAAAATTTTATTTTTCATGGGGTCAATTGGCCCCATCATTAACCATCCAAATAGTAAAGAATACTAAAAACTATAACCGTCATTTGATATTCATACAAAGGCCAAGATATTTTTGGAGCCACAATAAATTGTTCAATGGCTTCCGGATGATGTGAAGATTAAAATATGGCAAAACATTAAAAATATGGCCGAAAATGAATAAAATAGAGCGAGCTACAAAACCCATGGAAGAAAACCTAAAACTCAATAAAACCCATGGAAGTTGGAAGGTAACATGCTAGAACCCCAATCGAGACTCTCGAGCAACAAGCACACAACCAAAACCAAAACAAACATACACAAATAATTTATGGCAACGAATTGCATCACAAACCCTCATCCAGCATATAACGCACCTGTTTCTCCCGGTTGGAAAACCCTTCTGCACTAATCTCCTTCGACGATCCCTGCTCCAATTATAAAAACAAAACATTACAAAACCACAATCCACCAAAATCCAGAGTCGAATCAAAGGGAAATAGAGAGAGAAAGAGTAAGAAAAGGTCTGAACCCTAACCGTAGATAACGGAGTCACCTCGATATCGTTGGATTGACGGCGAGAAAACCGGTGCCGCACGGAGAAGGTGGAGTTTACCCTCATGCTTCGAACAGTAGGAAGAGGCAGGGAGGAAGCTCGGGGCGGAAGAGCTGCTTGGTTTGAAGGAAGAGGTAGGGAGGCACAGCAATTGGTGTCGAGGGCAGCAGCGTTCGAAGGAAGAGGAAGCAGGGAGAGCTAGGGCTTCGCAAGTTCTGGGACAAAAGCTCAGTTTGAAGGAAGAGAGAGCAGGGAGAGCTCGCTCTGGGACGAAAGCTCGGGCCAACGCTTGAGACTCAATGGAGAGCTGGGGCATTAGATTTGGGAGGAATGCTCGGACCAGGATAAGATATTTTAAGAATTCGATGCCAACACTGTTCAGACGCTTTAAACAAGCATCGGAACGATTTGGAATGATTCGAGACTTTCCGACGCTCCACCCTAGCATCGAAAAAATACCGTTGCTACACTAAAAATTTGTTGTAATGAATGTTGGCTTTCTTGTCAACAACCGAATCAATGGGGCATGAAGGGTGACCATGGTAGGTCACTTTCTTCTTCTTTTATGGTCATAAAACCAAGGAATCTATGGCCAAAGATGTTAGGCTAAAAGAATTAATGAAGAGTGATGCCTTTTTCATGTGGAAAAAAAACTTGTAATTTTTTTGTTATCAGTTATAGTTGATCTTATTTTTTATTTATAAAAATTATCAGATAAGAATTCTAATTTTGTAAAACAAATTTTTTTTTTATTTTTATAAAGACTTATTACGATGACATATAATTTCGTCGTAATAAGTAGATTTATTACGGTGAAAGTTTTGTTTCACCGTAATAGATTGTAAAATAAAATTATTTTTTTATTTTTATTAAGATTTATTACGATGACATATAAGTTCGTCGTAATAAGTAGATTTATTACGGTAAAATATTTGTTTCGCCGTAATAGATCGTAATTATTTTTTTATTTTTATTAAGACTTATTATGACGACATATATGTTCGTCGTAATAAGTAGATTTATTATGACAAAAGTTTTATTTCACCGTAATAGAATGAAAAGAATAATTTTAATTAAAATAAAATTAATACTTTTTACGATGAAACAATAATTCACCGTAATAGTTTAGACGTATTACGACGATATTAAATTTCACCGTAATAATTATTTATTTTGGCAAATTGAATTTTGATTTCATCATTATAAAGGAAAATATAACGACTAAAATTATTGGTCACAATAAATTCGTTACGAATAACCTACTTTCTTGTAGATATAGGTTGAGTCATCATCCGGAAATGAATAAAATAGAGCCAAGAACAACCTTATTTGGCTTATTTGGCTTCATGCCATTGTGGACATGTGGTGTGGGTTTGATACTTTTTAAGATGAGTCCAAGAACAACCTTTTTCTAGCAATAAAGGTTGATTGCTTTGCCTTCCAGAAGATGTAGACAAACAACCAAGCGTTGCTCAATCATACACGGGACAGTGTTCCAGGGCAGCGATTATTTTCCCTTCCTTTAGCAAAATGGTAGTAAAGTATTGCGATTTGTCTTTTGGGTTAAGAAAATTCTTTAGAAATGGAAAGGAAGTAGTCATCCCTCCAGCAATAGAAGGGCCATCTGTTTGATTCACCTAAAAGATGATTGATGGTGGCAATAATTTTTTACGGATAGAAATTTTCTTTATACTGCATAGCAACGGAAGAAAACATTGAGAAATATAAAACTTATTCATCCAATAACAATAGCAGAACCATTTTTAATAATAAAACTCTGAGCCGGAGAAAAAGAATGATCTTTTTTTATCATATATATATATATATATATATATGATGCAACTGTTAAGTCTAGTAAGCAACAGAACTAACCATAAGAGGAATAACTCTCGCAGCAATGAATTATCCGAACTCATCATAAGAAATATATGATGAATAAAGTCATTAAAATTTAATGTTAACCATCCAAATGATAAAGAATACTAAAAACTATAACCGTCATTTGATATTCATACAAAGGCCAAGATGTTTTTGGAGCCACAATAAATTGTTCAATGGCTTCCGGATGATGTGAAGATTAAAATATGGCAAAACATTAAAAATATGGCCGAAAATGAATAAAATAGAGCCGAGCTACAAAACCCATGGAAGAAAACCTAAAACTCAATAAAACCCATGGAAGTTGGAAGGTAACATGCCAGAACCCCAATCGAGGCTCTCGAGCAACAAGCACACAACCAAAACCAAAACAAACCTACACAAATAATTTATGGCAACGAATTGCATCACAAACCCTCATCCAGCATATAACGCACCTATTTCTCCCGGTTGGAAAACCCTTCTGCACTAATATCCTTCGATAATCCCTGCTCCAATTATATAAACAAAGACATTACAAAACCACAATCCACCAAAATCCAGAGCTGAATCAAAGGGAAATAGGGAGAGAAAGAGTAAGAAAAGGTATGAACCCTAACCATAGATAACGGAGTCACCTCGATATCGTTGGATTGACGGCAAGAAAACCGGTGCCGCACGGAGAAGGCGGATTTTACCCTCGTGCTTCGAACAGTAGGAAGAGGCAGGGAGGAAGCTCGGGGCGAAAGAGCTGCTCGGTTTGAAGGAAGAGGCAGGGAAGCACAGCAATCGGTGTCGAGGGCAGCAACGTTCGAAGGAAGAGGAAGCAGGGAGAGCTAGGGCTTCGCAAGTTCTGGGACGAAAGCTCAGTTTGAAGGAAGAGAGAGCAGGGAGAGCTCGCTCTGGGACGAAAGCTCGGGCCAACGCTTGAGACTCAATGGAGAGCTGGGGCATTAGATTTGGGAGGAATGCTCGGGCCGGGAGAAGATATTTTAAGAATTCGATGCCAACGCTGTTCAGACGCTTTAAACAAGCATCGGGACGATTTGGAACGATTCAAGACTTTCCGACGCTCCACCTTAGCATTGAAAAAATACCGTTGCTACACTAAAAATTTGTTGTAGTGAATGTTGGCTTTCTTGTCAATAACTGAATCAATGGGGCATGAAGGGTGACTATGGTAGGTCACTTTCTTCTTCTTTTATGGTCATAAAACCAAGGAATCTATGACCAAAGATGTTAGGCTAAAAGAATTAATGAAGAGTGATGCCTTTTTCATGTGGAAAAAAAAACTTGTAATTTTTTTTGTTATCAGTTATAGTTAATCTTATTTTTTATTTATAAAAACTATCAGATAAGAGTTCTAATTTTGTAAAAATTTTTTTTACTTTTACAAAGACTTATTACGACGACATATAATTTTTTCATAATAAGTAGATTTATTACGGTGAAAGTTTTATTTCGCTGTAATAGATCGTAAAATAAAATTATTATTTTTTATTTTTATTAAGTCTTATTACGATGACATTTAAGTTCGTCGTAATAAGAAGATTTATTACGGCGAAATATTTGTTTTACCGTAATAGATCGTAAAATAAAATTATTTTTTTATTTTTATTAAGACTTATTACGACGACATATAATTTCATCGTAATAAGTAAATTTATTACAATGAAAGTTTTTTTTCGTTATAATAGAATGAAAAGAATAATTTTAATTAAAATAAAATTAATACTTATTACGATGAAACAATAATTCATCGTAATATTTTGAACGTATTATGATGATATTAAATTTTACCGTAATAACTATTTATTTCAATGATTTAAATTTTGATTTTGTCATAAAGAAAATATAACGACGAAAATTATTCATCACAATAAATTCGTCTCAAATAACCTATTTTCTTGTAGTAGGTTGAGTCATCATCCGGAAATGAATAAAACAGAGCCAAAAACAACCTTATTTGGCTTATTTGAATTCATGCCATTGTGGAAATGTGGTCTGGGTTTGATACTTTTTAAGATGAGTCCAAGAACAACCTTTTCTAGCAATAAAGTTTGATTGCTTTGCCTTCCAGAAGATGTAGACAAACAACCAAGGAGTAGTTTTTTAAACCGGTGCTTTTTGGCATCGGTTTTAAAATAACAGGGTGGGAATGAAACATATTGGCGAAATGGTGTTAAAGTGAAAAACGTCATTTTAAATGTCATCATCCCTTGACTTGGCCCCAGGGTTCCTGACGGGACGAGTTAAAATCGCCGCGATTTCAAGTCCAAGTGAAATCGCCACTTGAAGTCAAGTGGCGATTTCGGCTCAGTTGTTATCACCACTTCAAGTGGTGATTTCTACAGATTTTTTCACTCGAGCGCGATCTCTTCTTAAATGCTCAGAGCCTCCGAGGGATCCTTACCCTCTATTATCTATTATCTTATTATATCTATTATCAAGATAATATCAAGATAATAGATGTAATAAGATAATTCTGATTGTTATATCTATTATCATGTTATAGATAATAGATATAACAAGATAATAGATATAACAAGATAATTCTGATTGATATTGAATAATTAACCACCATCTAACCCCTCTTTTGATTTGCTAGAAGATTATGCGAAGGGAGGGATCGTAGCGTTTAAGTCCCCAGATACAAATATCAAGATAATAGATATAGAAGAAAGTCGCCACTTGGAGTGGCGATTTTGGGATAGAAATCGCCACTCCAAGTGGCGATTTCTACCCTAGCCCCACTGGCAAGGCCGAGCCAAGGGATTATGGCGTGAAAGTAGAAAATGTCATTGACGTTTTCTACTTTAACATCATTTTAATAAAAACTTTTATTTCCACCCCTTTGTTTTAAAACTGGTGCGGTTTAAAAAACTACTCAACAACCAAGCGTTGCTCAATCATACACGGGACGGTGTTCCAGGGCAGCGATCACTTTCCCTTCCTTCAGCAAAATGGTAGTAAAGTATTGCGATTTGTCTTTTGGATTAAGAAAATTCTTTTAGAAATGGAAAGGAAGTAGTCATCCCTCCAGCAACAAAAGGGCCATCGGTTTGATTCACCTAAAAGATGATTGTTGGTGGCAATAATTTTTTACGGATAGAAATTTTCTTAATACTGCATAGCAACGGAAGAAAACATTGAGAAATATAAAACTTATTCATCCAATAACAATAGCCGAACCAATTTTAATAATAAAACTCTGAGCCGGAGAAAAAGAATGATCTTTCTTTATATATATATATATATATATATATATATATATATGCAACTGTTAAGTCTAGTAAGCAACAGAACTAACCATAAAAGGAATAACTCTCGCAGATATGAATTATCCGAACTCATCATAAAAAATATATGGTGAATAAAGTCATTAAAATTTAATGTTAACCATCCAAATGGTAAAGAATACTAAAAGCTATAACCGTCATTTGATATTCATACAAAGGCCAAGATGTTTTTGGAGCCACAATAAATTGTTCAATGGCTTCCGGATTATGTGAAGATTAAAATATGGCAAAACATTAAAAATATGGCTGAAAATGAATAAAATAGAGCCCATAACTAAGCTACAAAACCCATGGAAGAAAACCTAAAACTCAATAAAACCCATGGAAGTTGGAAGGTAACATGCCAGAACCCCAATCGAGACTCTCGAGCAACAAGCATACTACCAGAATCAAAACAAACATACACAAATAATTTATGGCAACAAAATGCATCACAAACCCTCATCCAGCATATAACGCACCTATTTCTCCCGGTTGGAACACCCTTCTGTACTAATCTCCTTCGACGATCCCTGCTCTAACTATATACACAAAGACATTACAAAACCACAATCTACCAAAACCCAGAGCCGAATTAAAGGGAAATAGAGAGAGAGTAAGAAAGGTCCGAACCCTAATCATAGATAACGGGTCACCTCGATATCGTAGGACAGACGACGAGAAACTGGTGCTGCACGGAGAAGACAGAGTTTACCCTCGTGCTTCGAACAGTAGGAAGAGGCATGGAGGAAGCTCGGGACGAAAGAGCTACTTGGTTTGAAGGAAGAGGTAGGAAGGCACAACAATCGATGTCGAGGGCAGCGTTCGAAGGAAGAGGGAGCAGTGAGAGCTAGGGCTTCGCAAGTTATGGGACGAAAGCTCTGTTTGAAGGAAGAGAGAGAGAGCAGGGAGAGCTCGCTCTGGGACGAAAGCTTGGGCCAACACTTGAGACTCAGCGGAGAGCTAGGGCATTAGATCAGGGAGGAATGCTCGGGCCAAGAGAAGATATTTTAGGAATCCGATGCCAACGCTGTTTAGATGCTTTAAACAAGCATCAGGATGATTAGGCTAAAAAAATTAATGAAGGGTGATGCCTTTTTCATGTGAAAAAAAAACTTGTAATTTTTTTGTTATCAGTTATAGTTGATCTTATTTTTTATTTATAAAGATAATTATCAGATAAGAATTCAAATTTTGTAAAACAAAATTTTTTGTCCATTTTATTGTTATTCTCTTATAATCAAGTAAATTTTTTTAAGATTAATTTAGATTAAAATAGTTATTGTATCATAGCTACTTTATAAATTTTAGATGAATAGTTATGCCATGTGATGTTTTTTACAATAAAATACATCAATCAGCTGGTCCAAAGATGTCTGGGGCCACTTATGTTGCGAAGAGATGATAACGTTTGTATGCTGCCAGGTCGAAACCAGCCACCATGCGCGTCATTGCGAGCGTCACCGTTGCTCGACCTGTAAATGGTACAAACGTTACTGCGCCGTCGGGTTGCGAAGGCAAGGCACGGCACCCGCAGGTGACACGCCTCCAGTTCAGGGAAACTGGACGTCAGGTTAAGCTCTCCCCCGTCACCACAAACGTCACCCCTCCCTCTCCCCTCGCCCTATTAAAGCCGCAGCGACAGCGGGGCACACCGCATCCACAACCATTCGATAATATTTTCTCTCGTCCAAGAACCCTTCCAAAATTTTGCTAGTTCCTTGTCAGATCAGCAGGAATGGAACAACACCAGCAGCATTTCCTTGTGGTGACCTACCCGGCACAAGGCAATATTAACCCCTCTCTCCACCTCGCCAAGCGCCTCGCCCACACCACCGGCGGTCGCGTCACCTTCTCCACCGCCATCTCCGCTCACCGCCGCATGTTTCCGTCCTTGGCCAAACCCGATGAGGAGGTAGAAGACGGACTCCTCTCATACATCCCCTACTCCGACGGCTATGACAATGGCTTCAGAGTCAACATCGACAGCGGTGTCAATGACTTCATGTCCCAATTCAAGCTTGTCGGAAGCAAAACTTTTTCCGGCATCGTCCGCAACCTTGCTGCACGTGACCGCCCCGTGAGTTGCATAATCTACACCATCCTCCTCTCATGGGCCGCTGATGTGGCGCGTGAGCACGGCATCCCCTCGGCCCACTACTGGATCCAGCCAGCCACCGTCTTCGCCACCTACAACCACTACTTCCATGGCTACGACGAGCTCATAATCTCCCATGGCCACGACCCAATGTTTACGGTTGACCTACCAGGGCTGCCCCCACTCCAAATTCGTGACCTCCCGTCCTTCTTCACCATCACAAGTTCCGACGATCCCCACCACTCAATCCTTGTGGCTTTTAAAGAGGTATTCGATACATTGGACCGGGAGGCGGAAAAGAGCTCGAAGCCAAGAGTTCTGATCAACACCTTCGACGCACTGGAGGCGGATGCGATCAAGGCCGTCGGCAACATGGACCTTATCGCGATAGGCCCACTGCTTCCATCCCTTTCTTTTGATGGCCAGGATTCAAAAGATGGCACCTCCGGTGGTGATCTTTTCAAGCCGGATCCGAAGGGATACATGGAGTGGCTCGATTCGAAGCCGGAGAAATCGGTGGTGTACGTGTCTTTTGGGAGCATATCGGTGATGAAGAAGCAGCAGTTGGAGGAAATCTTGCGGGGACTGAAGGAGAGTGGGAGGCCTTATCTTTGGGTGGTGCGGAAGGACAACAGAGAGGAAGGAGTTGAACTGGAGGACGGAGAGAATGGGATGGTGGTGGAATGGTGCTCCCAGGTTAAAGTGCTGTCCCACCCGTCGGTGGGCTGCTTCGTGACCCACTGCGGGTGGAACTCCATATTGGAGAGCTTGACATGCGGTGTGCCAACGATTGGGGTGCCGCAATGGACCGACCAAGGGACGAATGCAAGACTGACGGAGGAGTGGGGGACTGGGGTGAGAAGTGAGCCTGACAGCCAGGGACTATTGGAGGGCAAAGAGTTGAGGAGGTGTTTGGAGTTGGTGATGGGGGAGGGAGAGCAAGGGATGGAAATTAGGAGAAGGGCAAAGTTGTGGAGGGACACAGCGCGAGAGGCCGTTCATGAAGGTGGATCATCTTATCGGAATTTCATGACTTTCGTGGACGGGATCGCAAACGATAACTGAAGATGATGGAGGTGTCTGAATTGAATTACTTTATCATGCAGCAAATTAGAGGCAATCTTCTTTTATTATTTTTATTATTATTTCGTAATACATAGACCGCAGGATTGGACCTGCATAAAAATTTACAATAAAATAATAATAAAGTAGGCGAGAGCTGCACCCGTCTTGTATATATGTTTGTATTTGAACTGTACTACGTACGTATTTTAAATTGAATTGTGGCTATTTGTCTATTTTCATATCCACAGTCTTTATGATTTGGTTATAGAGGGTTGAGTTGATGTAGAAGATTAGCTTTCCGAATAACATTGCCGTGTTTCATCGAGCCTCCATTATTAAAATTAATTTTTTATTTCAGTCCGTTGTATAACGCCCACAATTATTCCAGCGTTACCAAACAAAGCTGGAGGAGATTTCGTCGTGT
Organism: Calamus simplicifolius; assembly: GCA_900491605.1. Lineage (NCBI taxonomy): Eukaryota > Viridiplantae > Streptophyta > Magnoliopsida > Arecales > Arecaceae > Calamus > Calamus simplicifolius. Next base: position 907,470 of record UESW01003896.1, read on the forward strand.
TCGCTCACTATTCAAGCGATTCTCGAAAGGCTAAAAAGGGTTAAAAAATAAAAACCCTTCCTCCCCTGGTTCATTTCTGTTCTTCTCACCGTCGTCTCCTTCTCACATGTCTAATTCACTCGCAGATAATCATCCTTCCTTTGCCTTTATTTTATGTTTTAGTCTAATATTTGATCCGAGGGGTGGAAAGATGAGAGCGAGAGGTAGATAGAGAAAGATTTGGGTTACTGTTTCAAAGGAAAGAGGGAGATGGATCTGGGATTTGAGAACGAAAAAAGAAAGAAAATGAAAGGGAAAAGATTCAATGGATTTAAGAGTTAAAAAATAAAAGAAATGGAAAGCAAGAGATATATCTAATGTGGCTGATGGAGCCATGTGGATAATCACTAAAAATTGACCAAGTGGCACGGGCTCCTTCAAATATGCCGAGGCGGCAACGGCACCAACTTCCCCAAGTTGGTCCCAGCCACCAAGCCCACCAACTTTCTGATCTGCGCCAACTTTCTGATCTACGCAGCCTGACACAGCTAGGCCCACCTACCTAACACGCCATCGATGGGATTAGGCCCACCTACCAACTGCTCTGCCGATCGATGGGACCTGGCCCACCAACCGCCAGCTCCCCCTATCCGATGGGACAAAGCCTACCGACCAGCCCAAACTCACGTAACTTCCACGCGCCCCACTGACATTTCTTCTCACACGGACTTCACGTGGCTAACTCCCAGACGAATGTCAAATGCCTATAAAAGGGTAAGTCAACTCGAAGCCCAGGTATGTAAACACAAGTGCTCACTTACACAAAAACCCCAGAAAAACTCCAACTCTCGGAGCTCTTTTTACCTCTAAGGAGCTCTCTCGAGCTCCCTTTCGGCTGTGACTTCGGTTGCTAATTGGGCGTCAGAGGGTCCCTAACGGAGTTCCTCCGGTCTTGGGACTTCTTGCAGGTCATCCGTCTTGGCGAGGACCCCGTCAGCAAGCAGACATATCTCCCCGGCGTCTAAGTTCGGTGATCGGGCGTCATCAAATTGGCCTGCCAGGAAGGGGGAAATGGAAGACAAACCCCATAGCATCCGCTCGCGAACGTCTCCCCCTCTGTCCATTGAGCAATGGTGGTGACACGGGCTCAAGATGCCTCCTCCAGTTACCCCGGGGACATCCCCCACCAACTAGGCAGCAGGAAGTCAACCTTCCTACTACCGACTCTCCAGTCATTCGCACACCACCAGATGCGGCTACTCCAGCTGATCAGCTGGCAGCACTTACTCAACAAGTCCAAGCCCTCACTGCTATGGTCCACGGACTCCAGGAGCAACAGTCCGTGGCCACCCAACACCAGCCTACTCCACCGCCTGCTAGCCAGCAGTCTACGAGGGAAGATCCCCCTAGCGAGAGGCTGGCCATCGTCGAGTCTCTCTCAAAAGACATCGCCGGAAGCCCATCAAGAGGTCACGCTCCCCAAATTGTGACCCGGGCAAATCCTCCCCAAAAGCCCGGCGCCAGGAAGAACCGAAGCGAAGACAGCATCTCCCAGCCTTCCTCCTCTTATTCTTCGTCATCTTCCAAACCATCTAGGAGGGTGCCGGCAATCAGCCGCCAGGCAGGAGCGCCTGACGAGTACCACCGACGGCTAGACAACTTGCTAGAAAAATTAACAACCAGCCGGAGGAGGAGTACGATACCCATCCTCCCTACACCCGTCGAATATTGGAGGAACTCGTTTCCTCCAGATTTTGCCTTCCTCAATTGGATCCGTACGACGGTACGACAATCCCTTGATCATCTCAAAAGTTACAAAGCCCTCATGCAGGTCCAGGGGGCTATGGACGCCCTCTTGTGCAAGGCTTTTCCTGCCACCCTGCGGAAAGCACCCTGCCTGGCACTCCTCTGACCCCTCACAGCATTGATTCCTTCCGGGAGCTGGAAAGGGTATTTTTGGTGCACTTCGATGCTTATCGGAAGATCTCGAGGGTCACAGACAGCCTCTTCTCCGTACGCCAAAAGGAAGGGGAATCACTTTGGGACTTTGTGGCCCGATTTAAAACTGCCGCCCTCGAGGTCTACCACCTGGACAACGTGTTGGCAACTTTGGCATTGAAGCAGGGACTCCTCCCTTCTCGCTTCACCTTCTCCTTGAACAAGAAGCCTCCCAGCTCCTACTTCAACCTCCTTCTCCGGGCGCAGAAATACATCCGCGCAGACGAGGTCGATTTCACCCACCGAGAGTCTGCGAGAGGATCCAGCCGAAGGCCTGCCCATCCCGAGCCGAGCGAATCTCGCCCCCGGAAGCCCAAGCCCTCGCCGATCAGACAACAGGCATCGAAGTCTCTCCCCTTCAGAAAGTGAGCTCATGCCTCTCCTTGCCCCTCGCTCTCATATCCTCATGGAGATTGAGGGCGAGCCCTACCTTCAGCCCCCCTCCTATGAAGAAAGGCCTTCCTCGCGACAAAAGTTGCTACTGCCGCTTCCACAAGGACTACGGCCACGACACTGATAATTGTTACAGCCTAAGCACGCCATCGATGAGCTCATCCAGCGGGGCTACCTTGATAAATATGTCCAAAAGGCACCCCCACCGGTGCCGGCTCTCATGGGCCTCCACCTGCTCAAGCTGCTATCGACAATGCACCGACGGAGCAAACGGTGGGAATGTGTCCTGGGGGCAGTCTCTTCATCCAAGCGGCCAAGGGGGAGAAATGTCAGATAATGTAATTCCCAGAGGGGGGTCAACAGTAGTAGAAAATGTAAACAATGAAGCGTTGTTGTCTCGATGACAATTGCCAAGCACTCTATAAAGAGGATCTTAGTTGATAGTGGCAGCTCAGCTGACATCCTTGCTTACGATGCATTTGTTAGGATGAGCTTGTCTATTGATTCTCTCTAGCCCGTAGCGGCTCATCTAGTTGGATTCATAGGAGACTCGGTAAGAGTGGAGGGTGAAATCTGTTGGGAATTGTATCCTAAAGCCAATCATTTGATGATTGCACTAATGTAAATTGTATATAAATTAATATATTAATAAAAGTTATTTGGCAGTTTATTCATTACAAGAACATCTTCTTAAAACTCCTAGTAGTAATGAAGCCCTCAGGATCTTCCTTCACGATAAAGGAGGATTTATCTTTGAAGGTCCTTAAAAGAGTTTGCGACCAAATGATATACCATGATAGGGCCATAGTACTATCAATTATAGGACGTTGTATATCATATTTGTTGGTTGTCCTCTTAACCAAGGAGTGTAGAGACACTAGTATGACATATAGGTAAAAGTGTAGGAAGTACATTTCACCGAACGTGACTCATTATCGGATACTCTACTGTCAAGAGTTAATCCGAGAAAATATGGGTATAAGTATCCTTTAGACTGAAGATCACAACCGGTGACTTGCAAGCAACTCATTGTACTTAGGTGCCGGACCACCTAGATTTCTAATCCAGCTACGAAAGGTTACTGGGTGCAGTCAAGTACTTATGGTAGTCAGTTGTGGATCGAGATGGAATTTGACCTATCCTGTTAAAAGGAGAAATGCTTGTGTTTCAATTTAGCAAGACCTTGGCCAAGGCACTTGTTGGCCCAGATGGCAACCCAAGAGGGGGGGGGTGAATTGGGTTCTTAAAAATTTAAGACTTTTTAACTTTAATTGATTAGTTAGCAAGATGTGCAAGTGAGTGAAATTAACTAATAGGCAATGAACAAGCAGTTAATAAAGAGAGATAGAGATAGAGAAAATAAGGCACGGCAAACACAAGATAATTTTATAGTGGTTCGGTGCAACCAGCACCTACGTCCACTCCCAAGATTCACTTGGGTCCACACTATAATCTCTCTAGATTACAGCCGAGTTGTTTTCCAAGCTCACAACTCAAACTTGTTGTTTTACCGGGTGCACAACGAACCCAGCTGGTTTTAACTCGGGCTTACCAGCACAAAACCCTACACGTTGTTTTTCTTTGGGCTTACAACTAACCCAACACAAGCACTCCGGCTTGCAACGAGGTATACCAACCTCCACTAATTCAATCCACTGATTGAATCAGCAAACAAATAATAATGATAGTGTTTGAACAAGAAAGTGCTCCCCTTGAGCAAATATACAAATAAAGTACAAAATATAAAAAGGTTAGAAAAGCCTGAGTGTATTTGCAGATGGTAGATGCTTGGGCTTTCTCCCTTCTTCTCTTTAACTCCTCTAGAAGTGTTGAATCACACCTCAGCTAGATTCTTGACCGTTGAAGTCTTTGGAGTTGAGATGAAGCTTTTCTTCTTTTAAAAATCTGCTGATTTGACCTTTGAAATGCTTGTGGATTTTCTTTTGGCTCTTGTGGATTGATGAGAAGGAGTAGAAACTTTCACTTGGATTTCACTCCTTTTGAAACACTCTTCTTTGAGCTAAATGATTTTTCCAATATGCTCTGTTTTTCCCTCTTTTCAAATGATATTCTTTTCTCTCTTTTTGATTTTCTCTTGGTTGTTTTGATTTGAAAAGAACTCCTCTATTTATAGAATCTGCAAAAATATATCCGTTAGAGTCAAAGAAAAATAGCCGTTATTCAAAAAACTAACCGTTGGGGCTGATGTGTCATCGTTAAAAATCGCGCCAGAATTCGTGGAGTCGACTCGAGCACTGAGGGAGTCGGCTCGAGGTCGATTACCAAAAATAGAAACATTTTAAACATTGAAGGGTCGACTCGCGAAAACAAAGTGTCGGCTCCTGAAAGTCGGGAGTCGACTCGAGGAAAATGGGGAGTCGACTCGAGAAGTGCTCAAAAAACATGGGTTCTGTTGTTTGAGCGGAGTCGGCTCGCACAGACATGAGTCGGCTCGAGAAAATCAGACAATTTGAGGAGTCGACTCGGAAACCCTTGAGTCGGCTCGGGACCGATACAAAAATCAGAAAAATGTTCTGATTGACTTTAAAGCTCGTCCCAATTATATTAAAATAATTTTAAATGATATTTTGACTTGAACACAGTAAATATGTCATTAAGCATGAATTCAAGACATGTTTCAAGAAATCATAGATTAAAATATATTATGTAAGAATTTCTTTTCAAGATCTCAAAATAGAGTTTGAAAACATCTCTTTCAAATTGATTCAAAAATCAGTGAATTAAACCATTTAGAGTCCATTGGTTTCTTTTTGAATAAGCTCAAGATTTTTGATAGATAAACTCATTGTTTTCTTTAAAATACTCATGGCTTTTGGAAATCATCAAAATCAATAAAGTTGGGGCAATTATGATTCAATAATTTCTCAACAATCTCCCCCTTTTTGATGATGACAAAAACATTGAGTATATGCATTATAACATTGAAAGATTTATGATACCAAAATCAGCTTTTGTGTTCATGGAAAAGCTCCCCCTCAATGAGGTAGCTCCCCCTAAGAACCTCAATTCTATAATTAAAAAAAAAATTAAATTTAAAAACTTAAGCCAAATAACCTTTTTCTTATTTAATTCTCTCCCCTTTATTTAATTAGGGCAATTAAAAAGATGATGCAATATACGAATAATTCATATAAATCTCTCCCCCTTTTTTGTAATCAACAAAAAGGTTGAAATGCATCAGAGCATCAACTTGATTAATTCATTCGAATTCATTCAGCATTTAAGTTATCAATTCAGTATTGAGACATTCAAGATTAAACATAAGCAATCAAAGATATTTAAGTGTACTCATAATTGAGATGAACATAACTTTTCTCATTACTTCAAGAGTACGTCAAAATACATCAAAATGTAATACAAGCTCATGGAATCAAATTTAAACCAACTTAGATTCATCAAAGTTCAAATACATTCATATTAAAGCAAAATTTCCTAGATACAATCTAGGAAGGAAATCTAGAGATACAAACTAAGATAAGTATCAAATTCATTTGACACGCTTGAAAATTAAACTCTTTAAGTGTCCAATCATCTCCATGATATCATCCTTTTGAGATTTGTTAAAGTCATTCATGGTTACTTGAATTTGATCAACTGCTGCATCAATATCTCTTCTTAACTGATTGGTTCTATCAAGATACACATTGGATCCATCGGCTATCCCTTGAAGTCTTTCAAAGATATTCTTAAGCTCAGCATTGAGTGAATCCACATGAGTACCAATAGAGAATGAAAATAAGTCAAGTCTTGAAATGATATCTTCCTTTAATTCTCTAATGTCTTCTCTTAATTGACCAATTTCATCTTTCCTTTGATTATCAAACTCAGCAAACATAGATCTAAGTTGACATAACTGCTCATCTGAAAATCTCACAGAAGTAGATGAAGCCTGAGGTGGAGGAGAATAATGCATGCTAGGTCCTGCCTCAGACGGTCCAGCAACAGAAGGTCCAGCCTCGACCTCAGCTCCAATGTCTTCAACTCTGTCCTCATCTCTAACATCATCTTGACCTTTTCTTATCCAATTACCATTTACTTTCCTGAAGCCCATGCGGTGAATAGTGGCCAATGAGTAGTAGTCAGTATGTCTCAAATTTTTCTTGGGCTCACTATCACTAAAAACAATCCCTTGGCTTCTGAATAACTGAGTCAAGATCATACCATAGGGAAGACAGGATTTCCTCTTACTTCCACAATCAGCTATATACCATAATATCATGATGGGTAAGTTGATTGGCTTCCCTGAAACTACAGCATCCATGACAAAGATATCCCTCTCAGATAAGTAGTCAAACCGGCCTGTCTTAGGGAATAGAATTCTGCTGCAAATGTTATGAAGCAATCTTAAGTCCAGTGGCAGCTGACTGGCAAAAACTTCTTCAAATCCCTCAAAGTTTCTATTCAATAATCTGGTGAGGGCAGGAGACCTATCCTCTGGGTCAAAGGTGGAGGGTCCTGATAGGGGTAAGTCCAATAGCTTAGAAAGAATGACGGCAGTGACATTCAAACCAATTCCTCTAACAGTACTGACCAGACCATTGTCCCCTCTAGTTAAATTTCTATAAAACTCTTTTACCAGTGCAGGATATGTCGGACAGTCTAGGGAGCATATTTTCTCAAACCCCATTTCTCTCAACTGTGAACCTACAAGTAATCCTTCTCTCTCAAACAAATCGAAATCAAACTTCCTTCCAGTGGTAATGACCCTACTTGCAAAATGGTCTACCTGAGGAGTAGAGACAGTAGGAGCAGGTGAATCATCCGAAGAGGAAGCAGACGAAGATTCCGGAGTCGGCTCACGGACGGGTCGACGCACGGTCTTCTTCCTTTTCATCCCGGCACGGCTACTACTGGCACCACGGGTTTTGGGGGCCATTGATTCAAGGTGGAATGTTTGTTCAAGGTTTTTGGAAGATTTTGGAAAGTTTGAAAGGTTTTGGAGGGTTTTGAGATGATTTGGAATGATTGGAATCTATCGATGGGTCGGCTCGTGCCCTAAATAAGCGATTTGGGACCACGTCGAGTCGACTCGCGCAAAGCGTAGAGTCGGCTCGAGTAAGTCACAGATCACAGACACGATCTCGAGTCGACTCGCTCAGAGAAGGGGTCGACTCCTGAGTTTCAGCAGAAACTCGAGTCGACTCCGAAACTCTCGAGTCGGCTCCGAAACCATTTCAGAAAAAAAAATCGAAATTTTTGAATGTCTGAAATGAACCCGAATTTGATCTTTGGGTATGATTAAAAATCATAGATTTTGAGAGATCAAATTGATATGAGTTCTAGATGAGATTTCCTTAAGATTTTGAGAATTTGAAAGAATTCTAGATATATTTCCTTAGAGGTTTCAAAATTTACTCAAAAGGGTAACAAATTCCTAATTCTCCTCTAAGATAACAAAATCTTTCTTCATTTAAAGGTTTAGTGAATATGTCAGCTAATTGTTCTTCTGTGTTTACATAATCTAAACAAATTTCATCATTAGCTACATGTTCCCTTATAAAATGATATCTAATTTCTATGTGTTTTGTTCTTGAGTGTTGAATTGGATTTTTAGTTAGGTTGATTGCGCTAGTGTTATCACATCTTATGGGAGTTTTATTAAGTGTGATACCATAGTCTTCAAGTTGTCGCTTAATCCATAGGATTTGCGCACAGCAACTTCCAGCTGCTACATATTCAGCTTCAGTAGTTGATAATGCAACTGAATTTTGCTTTTTGCTAAACCATGTGATTAAGTTACTACCTAAGAATTGGCATGCACCACTTGTGCTTTTTCTATCTAATTTACATCCAGCATAATCAGAATCTGAATATGCAATTAGGTTTAATGTGGAATCTCTAGAATACCATAAACCTACATTTTTAGTTCCATTTAGATATCTTAAAATTCTTTTAACAGCTATTAAATGTGATTCTTTAGGTTCAGATTGAAATCTAGCACATAAACATACTGAAAACATGATATCTGGTCTACTTGCTGTTAAATAAAGAAGGGATCCGATTATACCTCGATAATACTTTTGGTCAACCTTTTTACCTTCTTCATCTTTGTCCAGCTTGCATGAAGGACTCATTGGAGTTCCGAGGGGTTTCATTGTTTCCATACCAAACTTTTTGAGTAGTTCTCTTGTGTATTTGGTTTGGTTGATAAAGATTCCCTCTTTGCTTTGTTTGATCTGGAGTCCAAGGAAGAAGTTGAGTTCTCCCATCATGCTCATCTCGAATTCTCCCTGCATCAACTTTGCAAATTCTTGACAAAGAGAATCGTTAGTAGCACCAAAAATAATGTCATCTACGTATATTTGTACTACAAGTAAATCTTTACTTTTTCTTTTCAAAAACAAAGTTTTATCAACATTTCCTCTTGTAAAATCATTTTCTATTAAGAATTTACTTAACCTATCATACCAAGCTCTAGGTGCTTGTTTCAAACCATATAAAGCTTTGTGCAATTTAAAAACGTGATTTGAAAACTCGTGATCTTCAAAACCTGGTGGTTGTTCTACATAAACTTCTTCATTAATAAATCCATTTAAAAATGCGCTTTTTACATCCATTTGAAATAAGTTAATGTTCATATGACATGCAAATGCAAGTAATAGCCTAATGGCTTCTAATCTAGCTACAGGTGCAAAGGTTTCATCAAAATCAATACCTTCCTCTTGATTATATCCTTTAGCAACCAATCTAGCTTTGTTTCTAATTACAATGCCATTTTCATCTAGTTTATTTCTATAAATCCATTTTGATCCTATTACTGAATGGTTTTTAGGTCTTTCAACTAAGGTCCAAACATTATTTCTTGTAAATTGATTTAGTTCTTCTTGCATAGCTAACATCCAATTATTATCTTTTTCAGCTTCTTCAATAGTTTTAGGTTCAATTTGTGATACAAATGCAAGATGATTACTAATATTTCTCATGTATGATCTAGTTCTTATTCCTTGAGATGGATCGCCTATAATCAATTCCTTAGGATGACTATGAGCATATCTCCAGTCTCTTGGAAGATCTATATCATTATGATAATATTGACATCATCGTCCTTATGTGAATCATCATCTTTAGCTTCTTGTTCATGATCAGAAGATACTTCAATATTAAGTTTTTCAAGATCTTTTTCAATTATGTTTGTATCTTCCTCATCATCAATCTTTTCAGAACCAGATGCTAAAGATTCATCAAAAACTACATGAATGGATTCTTCAACTACTAAGGTTTTCTTGTTAAAGATTCTATATGCTTTACTAGTTGTTGAATAACCTAGAAAAATTCCTTCATCAGATTTAGCATCAAATTTTCCTAAGTTGTTTTTACCATTATTATGAATGAAACATTTACATCCAAATGCATGAAAGTATTTTATATTTGGTTTTCTTTCATTCCATAATTCATAAGGTGTTTTCTTTAATATTGGTCTTATTAAAGCTCTATTTAAGATGTAACATGCTGTGTTAATTGCTTCCGCCCAAAAATACTTTGGTAAGTTGCTTTCACATAGCATGGTACGGGCCATGTCTTCTAGAGTCCTATTTTTTCTTTCAACTACACCATTTTGTTGTGGAGTCCTAGGGGCTGAAAAATTATGATTAATTCCATTTTCAGTGCAAAAACTTTCAAATAAGTGATTTTCAAATTCTGTTCCATGATCACTTCTTAGAGATACTATAGTAGTGTTTTTCTCATTTGTGACTTTCTTGAAGAATTTCAGGAATATCGAGAAAGTCTCATCTTTGTGAGCTAAAAACATTACCCAAGTATATCTAGAATAATCATCTACAATCACTAGACCATATTTCTTTCCTCCTAGACTTGTGGTTCTAGTTGGTCCAAAAAGGTCCATGTGAAGTAGCTCTAGCCCTAGAAGTTGAAACAATGTTTTTAGATTTAAAAGAACTTCTAGTTTGTTTTCCAAATTGACATGCATCACATATTTTATTATTTTCAAAATCTATTTAGGTAATCCTTTAACTAAATCCATTTTAATTAGTTTTGAAATAAGGTGTGTGCTTGCATGACCTAATCTACGATGCCACAACCAACTAATTTCATTTATGTTAGCATTGTCAGCAATTAAGCAATGATCACTCAAAGATAATTTTTCTAATCAACTAAGTAAACATTGCCATGTCTATAACCAGTAAATACAATGCTATCATCAATAGAATTAGTTACAGTGCATAAGAAGATTTAAATGAAACATTAAAATTTTTATCACATAATTGACTTATACTAATTAGATTATGCTTCAAACCATCAACATAAAGTACATTATCAATAATATGGATGGAGTTATGCGAACTTTACCAAGGCCCATAATTTGACCTTTACCGTTGTCGCCAAACGTCACAACTCCACCTTTCTTTTCTTCCAGGGTGATGAATTCATCTTTGTCACCCGTCATATGTCTTGAGCAGCCACTATCAAGGTACCACTTTTTCTTTGATCTTTTGGCTACAAGACATTCCTGCAATATAATCAAACTTTATGCTTAGGTACCCAAGCTTTCTTGGGTCCTTCATGGTTAGCAGCAATAAAAATTGTTCCTTTCGGAACCCATATTTTCTTAGCTTTAATATTTAACTTGTTGTTTTTAACGTTTTGCATTCAAAGATTTATGACCTTTTTCATTACATTTAAAACAAGTTATATTACTTTGGTTGGCTTTTACAAAAATATTCTTTAGAGATTTTGTTTCTTAATGTGTTATATCCTAAACCAGCTTTGTCAAAAACAGCTTTTTGACTATCTAATCATGTTAAGTTTAGTTGAACTTAAGTGAATTTCTCAACAATGTCTTTATATTTTTTAACATCTTTCTTAAGAGAGTCAATTTCTTTATTTATCTAAAGCTAAAGTTTTAGTTGATCTTTTAAATCTTTAGTTGAGTTTTTAGTTTCAGATTTTAAAATCTTTTTCTTGATTAAGATTATCTCTTTCTTTCCTAAGTTCTTCTTTTTCATTAGTTAAGTTCTTAACTTCTAAAGCTAATTCATTTTTACTTTTAGCTAAACTAATATTTCATTTTTCAAAAACTTATACTTTTTTTTAAGGATTTAAAATCAATCATAAGTTCATTGAAAGCCTCAAACATTTCATCAAATGTAAATTCATCATTTGAGTTTTCAGAACTTACCTCATTGTCGTTGTCGTCGTCGTTGGCCATGAAACAAATATTGGCAACTTCCTTTTGTTCTTCTTCTTCCGACGAGAAGATTCTTCAGACCATGTTGCCATATAAGCTTTCTTCTTTTTCTTGTAGGCCTTTTTCAGTAAAGGACATCATACTTAAAGTGCCCTGGTTTTTTACACTCATAACATACTAAGGGCTCTTTTTCTTTTTCTTTCTCCTTGTCCTTTTTCTTATCCTTTTCTCCTTCAAATCTTGCTCCAAATTTCTTTTTATGGAAGGGCCTTTTTCTCATAAATCTTCTGAATTTTTGGCCAAGAGAGCAGTTTCCTCATCATCTTCATCATTACTTTCACTGCTGCTCTCTTCCATTTTGCAGTCTTGAGGGCAATCATTTTCTTCTTTTTGTTTCCTCCTCAACATGCTGCTTCATTGTCAGCTCATGGGTCATTAAGGATCCTAGAAGCTCCTCTAAGGGTGCATTGAGGTCCTTTGCTTCTTGGATGCAGTCACTTTGCTTCCCATGATCTTGGTAGTGACCTAAGAATTTTACGAACAAGTTCAGATTAGTATAAACTCTACCAAGACTTTTCAAACCATTCACAATATCAGTAAATCTAGTGAACATGCATGTGATGGTTTCAGTTTGTTCCATAGTAAATAATTCATATTTGTGAACCAAAATATTTATTTTTGATTCTTTACTTGGTTTGTTCCTTCATGGTAATTTCCAACCTATCCCAAATTTCTTTGCGGAATTACAAGTTGAGATTCGGTTGAATTCATTTGAGTCTAAGGAACAATATAAAATATTAATGGCTTTAGCATTAAGTTGTGCCATTCTCCTATCATTATCATTCCAATCCCTTTCGGGCTTAGGAACAATAGTGCCATCAATAAGGTGTGTGGGTGTACTAGGTCCATTAATTATAACACCCCAAAGCTCATAATCAGAAGCTTGAATGAATATCCTCATTCTAGCTTTCCAATAAGAATAGTTTGAGCCATTAAAAAGTGGAGGTCTATTCGTAGAATGACCTTCAGCAAAACTTGAACCAATTTGTGTTGCCATTGGATCTTTAGCCCTTGATCGTGAGATCAAATTCTAAATGAGCACTAGCTCTGATACCAATTGTTGGCCCAGATGGCAACCCAAGAGGGGGGGGTGAATTGGGTTCTTAAAAATTTAAGACTTTTTTAAAATTATTAGTTAGCAAGATGTGCAAGTGAATAACTAATAACAATAACAAGCAGTGAATAAAGAGAGATAGAGATAGAGAAAATAGGCACGGCAAACACAAGATTTTATAGTGGTTCGGTGTATCCAACACCTACGTCCACTCCCAAGATTCACTTGGGTCCACACTATAATCTCCTAGATTACAGCCGAGTTGTTTTACAAGCTCACAACTCAAACTTGTTGTTTTCCGGGTGCACAACGAACCCAGCTGGTTTTAACTCGGGCTTACCAGCACAAAACCCTACACGTTGTTTTTCGGGCTCACAACTAACCCAACACAAGCACTCCGGCTTGTAACGAGGTATACCAACCTCCACTAATTCAATCCACAGATTGAATCAGCAAAATAATAAAGATAGTGTTTGAACAATAAGTGCTCCCCTTGAGCAATATACAAATTAAGTACAAAATGATATAAGGTTAGAAAAGCCTGATAATTTTGCAGATGGTAGATGCTTGGGCTTTCTCCCTTCTTCTCTTCAACTCCTCTTGAAGTGTTGAATCACGCCTCAGCTAGATTCTTGACCGTTGAAGTCTTTGGAGTTGAGATGAAGCTTTTCCTCTTTTGAAAATCCGCAGATTTGACCTTTGAAACGCACTTGGATTTTCTTCTGGCTTTTGTGGAATGATGAGAAGGAGTAGACGAATCTTCCACTTGGATTTCACTCCTTTTGAAACACTCCTCTTTGAGCTAAAAGATTTTTCCATAAGCTCTGTTTTTCCCTCTTTTCAAATGATATTCTTTTCTCTCTTTTTGATTTTCTCTTGGTTGTTTTGATTTGAAAAGAACTCCTCTATTTATAGAATCTGCAAAAATATATCCGTTAGAGACAAGGAAAAATAGCCGTTATTCAAAAATCTTACCGTTGGGGCTGATGTGTCATCGTTAAAAATCGCGCCCAGATTTCTGGAGTCGACTCGAGCTCTGAGGGAGTCGGCTCGAGGTCGATTACCAAAAATAGAAACATTTTAAGCATTGAAGGTCGACTCGCGAAAACACAAGTGTCGGCTCCTGAAAGTCGGGAGTCGACTCGAGAAAATGGGGAGTCGACTCGAGAAGTGCTCAAAAATGAGTTCTGGTGTCTGAGCGGAGTCGGCTCGCACAGTCGGAGTCGGCTCGCAAGGTTTCAGGGGTCGACTCTTGAAAACTCAAGGTCGACTCAAGACAACATTGAAACTCAGACAAATGGGGAGTCGACTCGGAAACCCTTGAGTCGGCTCGGGAGCGATACAAAATCAGAAAAATGTTCTGATTGACTTTAAAGCTCGTCCCAAATGTATTAAAATAATTTTAAATGATATTTTGACTTGAAAACAATAAATATGTCATTAAGCATGAATTCAAGACATGTTTCAAGAAATCATAGATTAAAATATATTATGTAAGAATTTCTTTTCGAATTCTAGAAATAGTGTTTGAAAACATCTCTATCAAATTGATTCAAAAATCAGTGAATTAACCATTTAGAGTCCATTGGTTTCTTTTTGAATAAGCTCAAGATTTTTGATAGATAAACTCATTGTTTTATTTAAAATACTCATGGCTTTTGGAAATCATCAAAATCAATAAAGTTGGGGCAATTATGTTTCAATAATTTTCAACAGCAGAGGCTGCTACAAAGAAAAGATCTACACTGCCATATGGTATGGTTCTGACATTGATCTTTAGAAGCCAAGGTGTGCTAATTATGGAGAATGAACCCCTAAGAAAATTGAGGCACACTGACTATTATAGTATTTCTACTATTCATCGGATGGGCTTCAAGAAGTTGAATGGTATTGGATGAAAGGAGGAGAGAAGAAAGAGCTGAAAGAGATAGAGCAGAAGAGGCCAGAGTAGAAGACATCCCTGGACCATCCACTGCGGGACCATCTGTCCCTGATCCATCTATTGCGGGACCATCTTCAGCTGGACCTTCAGAGGCCGGACCTAGCACAGTTCCCTCTCCTCCACATCAGTCTGTTACTGCTTCTGGGAGATTCTCTGATGAACAGATTGGTCAGTTGAGAGCTTTGCTTGCTGAATATGATAGTCAGAGATCTCATGAATTAATCAATTAAAAGAAGACTTTAATCAGTTGAAAGAAGAACTTAATTCGAGACTGGACATGATCTCCTTTTCCATAAGCAATTCTGTTGAATCCTTTGGTGCTGAACTTCACAAAATCTTTGAAAGGATGGAAGGCATTGCTGATGGCTCGGGATCTTATGTTCATGCAACTGGTCAACTGAAGAAGGACATTGACCTTGCAGTCTCACAATTGAAGCTTGCCTTGAAAATTTTAAGAAATCTCAAAAAGATGATGTAATGGAAATCATAGGTCACTTGAAGAAAATTGTATTCAAACATATCTGACCTTGATTTTGATTTTGATAGTTTGTATTTAGGAATTTTGATATCTAATGTATTTCATTTTGGAATGTACATGAATCAACTTATGTAATGTTTCTTACTTATGAAATGCAATTCACATTTTCAAAATATTGACTGCTTGAATCCCTATGTCTTATTATTTTTCTCTAATAACTTTCTTTATCTAATACTCTCCTTATTGCTGATAACAAAAAAGGGGGAGAGATGGTTGAATATGCAAAAAAAAAAAGACTTGAAATTTTAATGAGAGATGGTTGAATATGCAAGAAAGAAAGAAAGGGGGAGAAATGATTGTTTATGCAAAAAGAGAGACTTGAAATTTTAATCAGTTAAAATTCGATTTTTATATATAGGGGGAGCTATTCAATGCAGGGGGAGCTTAACAAAAGCTCAATTGCAATTTTCTGTACATTTAGATTAAATGTTCATAATTGATGGCTTATATGAACTCATGCACAATTTTAAAAGTTACTTTGAATATTGGCATCAAATCCTTCATTAAAAATGTTTTAAGTTTAAAATGACTATAATCTTTAGTTCGAATGAATTTTTGAATGCATATACTCAAAGTTTTTGTTATCATCAAAAAGGGGAGATTGTTGACCCAATTGATGATTTTGATGATTAACAAAACTATTTGAGTATAACAATTGAGGCTCTAATGATTTTGATTAAGTTTTTCAGATTATAAGTCTATTGAATGATCAAAATCAGGAGTTACATCTTGTTCTGGATCGAATCTAATGTCTAGGTAAGATTGCAGACATTAGAGTCGACTCCGAGAATCACAGAGCCGACTCCAGTATCTGGCACGGAAGTTAGAGTCGACTCCGAGACTGTTAGAGCCGACTCTCACAGAAAAGCAGAACGTTGATTTTTCTGGCCCCGACTTAGAGTCGACTCCGGGTAAGTTAGAGTCGACTCCAGAAAAGTTTCTTGTCGACCCCAGAAAAGTCAGAGACGACTCCAGAAATAACGATTAAAGTGTTTCGAGTTAGAGCCGACTCCAGAAAAGTTAGAGTCGACTCCAACCCACCTGGAACGAAAAATCAAATTGCCAGATCAGCTCTAACGGTAATATTTCTATTTTACTTATTTCTAACGGATATATTTTGTTGCAAGGTACACTCCAACGGATAGTTTTCTTCCAAAAATGGTTGAAAGAAATCTATAAAAAGGGAAGACTATCATTCAAAAAAAGAACGGAAAAAAAAGAAGAAAAACGGAAATAGAGAAATCCCAATTCAAAAATCCGAAAAAGAGAGAGCCTGAATCTCAAGAGAAAAACCTTCTAGCTCAAATCCACTCCACTCCAAAAAGCTCAAGAGGAATCCAAGGCATTCAAATCAAAGTTTTGGTGGATTTCCCAAATTGGAGAAAGAGGATCAGTTTCTTGCTTTTCAATCCTTCTCAACTGCTTCAACTGTGAAGAATCGGAGCTGAGGCTTGATTCAATCTAGCAAGGAGAAGAAGAAAAGAAGAAAAGAAGAAAAGCTCAAAAGCCAACCAACTACAAATCAGGCTTTTCTAAACCTTGTTCATTTACTTGATTATTTGCTCATTGAGGAGCTGTGTACTTGAAAAACAATATTTCTTTTGTTTGTCTAGTTCAATCTGGGGGATTGAACTAGTGGAGGTAGTCTTACCTCGGTACAAGCTTGGTATAGCTTGTGTTAGGGTTTTTGTGCTGGTGAGCCCGGAAAACCGGCTGGGTTCGTTGTGATCCCGGGAAAACAACAAGTTTGAGTTGTGAGCTTGTAAAACAACTCGGCTGTAATCAAGGAAGATTATAGTGTGGACCCAAGTGAATCTTGGGAGTGGACGTAGGTGTTGGATACACCGAACCACTATAAAATCTTTGTGTTTGCCGTGTCTCCTTTATCTCTATCTCTATCTCTATCTTATTGATTGTATTTTGTTTTTGCATCTGCATTCACTTTCACTCACACTAAGCAAACAAATATTTCAAAAGGTTTAAATTTTTTTTAAGAACCCAATTCATCCCTCCCCCCCTCTTGGGTTGTCATCTAGGCCAACACAAGTGTCCACGATTGTTGCATATAGTCAGTTGCTTAAAAGATTAACCATTAACAGAGATGTTTATACATCTCCCAGTTCTAGCGTCTAGGAAACAAGCTTAAAACGCTTGAATATAGATGCCTTCTTGTTCATTAAATGAGACCAATCTTACTGTTGCCAAAATTAGATCCCTTGTTGCAAGATCTGATGGAGCATATCTAGTGGTATTTATGTTTGTATCATTGAAATTTAGACATCCAGGCTATGAAGCGTTTTAGTCATCGACGGCTTCAATGCAATATGGTTTAGAAAAGCTATAGATCTACAAGCACACGTGTAACCGCCATCTTCTTCCTTGCAGGGATTGCAGGTACGTTGAATGAACGTTTGTCCCCCTTCCTGACGCGCCAATCTATTGCTGCCAAATCACTTTCAGAGAGCGCCGAGTGGGAAGAGAGCTTCGTAGATCTTCAGAAAGATGACAAGACCGCCTCCTTTAGCCAAAAACCTGCAACAAAAGTCTCGGACCGATGGTTCCAGTGGGGACCCTCGACGCTCTAGTTAGTGGTCTAGAGAACAGAAATAGAGATCGAGTAGTAAAGAATAAGCCTCCTTTTCTTCCTCATTGTAAGTGAAGGTTTTATACCTGTTCGAGGGTCCCTCTTACCCTTGGTGGATGACCATTGAATTACGTCGTCCGTTAGGAGCATCGCCGTAAGTGGTAGGTGGCGCATTGGTGGAGAAAGTGGGTTAGTGGGCCACGTGGCAGCTTTGGGCACTTGTTAGGCGGCTGGGAACTAAGTTCAAGGTTGGTTCCAAGGCCGAAGCTAGAGGCCGAGGCCAAGGCTAGGCTCGAGGCCGAGGTTGAAGCTGAAGTTGAACTCAAGGCCGAGGCCGAGGCCAGGCTTGAGGCTGAAGCCGAGGCCGAAGCCGAGCTCAAGGTCAGGTCCAGGGACGAAACCGGAGCCAGGCTCGAGGCCGAGGTCAGGTCCGGGGCCGAAATTGAAGCCAGACTCGAGGCCAAGGCCGAGCTCCAGGCTAAGACCGAGGCTAGGTCCGAGGCCAAAACTGAGGCTAAAGTTGACTCGAGGCCAGGGTCAGCTGCCATATTATTGCTCGGTTCCGAAAATTGTACAGTCTGTTAATCCGCTGCCTGTGAAGCATGATCAGCCACATCAGAATTCATCAGCGAAAAAAAGGTGTCATCAAATTCCTCAAGCAAAACCAGAAAAGCCCATACCTCAGAAAAGTTTGATGGTAAGATTTCCCAGCTCAAACTTGAGACATTTAAGTATGTCTCTCTCCATCTTGACCACCTGAACTCGAAAACAAGGCAAAAAGAGAAATTTACCAACTAAATGAGAAGTAATGGGGCTAACACGAGAAAAAACATGCAAGACTAACTCTTGCTTTGTGTAAGTGTTGTCGGTAATATAGCAGAAGTCTTCCATATGAGGAGGGCTGATCTGTTCATACTTGCTGCTTCATTGAATTCCAAAAGCGATCAGATAGAATAAAAAAAAGGCCAATTTTAGATAAGAACAACAACAAAAGGGAACAGATCGTACGAGGCAACGAGCATCGAAGACACCCCAAGAAGCTGCAGTTTCTGCGTTCTGAGGGCATTGAACGAGAGAATCTGTCGATATACAAAACAGTGAGATAAAGAGTATCAGAAACAAGCTTGTATTCCTCCGCCACCTCAACCAGCCAATCCACTAGATCCTCCCTCATATTCTCCGTGATATCGGTCTGGATCATCTCAATATAGTTGGCCAACGGCCTTCTCTTCTGCTCCACCTACATCCAACAAATCAACACAACCCTAGATCGGATGAGGCAATCAAACCAAAAACAATCCCCAACTCAGAAACAGACCTCCATCGATCGAAGGTATTTATTTGTATATATCCTCATCATAGTGCTCGCACATCTGTGAGTCCTTCGCCTCTGAATCAACGTCGACAGCGGCGGCGGCGGCGGCGAGATTCGCCCGAGAGATCTTGACGTCCTCTTCCTTCTCGGACCTAAGGGTGGGCTTGGAGGGGGCGGCATTGAGATTGGAGGGAGGGCAGACGATGGCATTGAGATTGAAATCTAGAATACCTTAATATTGTGCCAATTAGAAATGATATTTCCGCCATCATTTTTCACGGTTATGGTGCACTTGACCATACATTTAGTTGCAGAATATAAGCTTGGAAGACTTGTTCATTATCGATGGATGTATCATGTTGAAGAAAGGTAGGTATGTTATAGTTATTGAATTAAAAACACATAAATATCAGTTGAATGAGAACATTAAAAAAAAATTAGTAAAGTCATCTAATGATTTATGTGGCAAGTACCTACATTGACTTAGTTTCATGTGTGTAAAAATGCTACACCAGAAGGTTCTATTGCTGAAGGATATTTGTTGGAGGAATTATTGATGTTTTGTTCTCGTTATTTAGAATCCGCTTTGAATAGTTTTCAATATACCATCTAAAAACCCTGATGATTCTAAAGGAAAAGTTGTTGACGTCCGACTCGATTTTACGTCGTGGACCCAAGCACATCGCTATATTCTCTTCAACTCTGATGATCTCACTCCATTCCGCATGTGAGTTGCAATGCTTAATACGTACGAATCAAATTATATTTTATTTATATTTTGTGTATTAATTATAACAGACATTTGTGATGTCGTGAACATATATAGGATGCACTTGGAAATAATGAGGAATATAGTTGATGGGAATCATTTATCGAATGAAGAATTACAGAAGAGGCACGAAGACCAATTTTGTAATTTGTTCCAAGACTATGTATGGATTACACCCAAGACCAATTTTATTATGCCTTGTAGCTTTTTGTTTTTTTGTCATTTTAATCAATGCTAATAATCCAACCTTTCAGGTAATGAAAATGGATGACAATGGAAGAAGTGATTTGGGTCATAAAGTTGTAATGCATTCTAAAGGTCCCATGCAAATTGCCAAAGAATTTAAGCAAATTGTCATTAATGGCACAAAATTTTGCACTAGGAATCATAAAAATGGGAAGAAAACTCAAAATTGTGGTGTTAGTGTGTATACTAATCAAGATGGCCTTGCTTGGTATGGCCAATTAACACGCATAATTGAGGTTATGTATTACGATGGGTCCCGATATGTGTTATTCAAATGTGATTGGGCAGACGTTGCTCGGGGTAGAGGTTTCATGGTGGACGAGTTTGGATTTACTCTTGTAAATTTTTTTCATTTAGTATACACTGATCCGTTTGTTTTATCTTCCCAAGTATCTTATGTGACAGATGAAAGATGCCCAAATTGGGTTGTGGTTGTTAAGACAAAACCAAGAGATGTGTATGACACTGGTGAAGAGGAAGTGACTGGCGACGATGAGGATTAATATTTAGTCAACGAATATTGTATTAACACTTCCTACCATGAAGCTATTGAACCTGATATTCATGATGTTGTGTGGACGCGAAATAACATAGATGGAATGACAATCGAAACTCCTCAATAGTATTAAGTAAGAAATATATAATTTTAGACTACTTAACATGATATCTCTTATCACATAAATCTATCTCATATCATGCTCCAAATATGTAATTTTTCTATTGATTTGCATATATGTAAATTTGTTTTTGTATAGGTACAATGGGTCCAAAAAAAAAAGGGCAAAGATGTCCATACCACCGTTGCGAAGACAATCTACAAGACTACAAGCTGTCCATAGTGAGCCACAATCTGATAGGGCAGCCCATTCATTACCATCTGTCGATGGGCCACCCCTTTTCGTTGGTAGGATGGTGGAGTCACCACCTTCTATAAATTGTCCTTCCCAACCATCAATATCTTCACAGCAAGGGACTCAACCTTCTATAGAACCATCATTATCTTCACAGCAAGGGACCTAACCTTCTACATCGAGCCAAATAGGAGGCCAACTATCCACACATACGGAGATGAGTAGAGAGACCGAGCCATGCACATATGTACCAATAGCACCTACTTCGGAAGCAGAAAATGTTGACTTGTGTTATGACATTGGAGATCGTTTTCTCATCATGTCGGTATGTTTTTATTTTTCTTACTTATTATTTACTTCACTATGATTGCAGATTTACAAAATACTAACAATGTAACTAAATCTATTTTTGCAGATGGTAATGGAAATCGAGTAAAGAGACTATTGCACTCTATTCATGACATTTGGCATCTTTTAGAAGGGGAGCGCATTAAAATGGAGCTCAACAATCTTGGTCAGCCCATCAAAATGCAAGACTCAAAGGTGGTAAGGTTTGGTGGTCTGATAGCGAGAAGTAATAAGTTGGTTCCAATAATTTACAAAGACTGGAGGTCAGTACCTAAAACCATAAAGGAGGAAGCATGGGTTCTTATAAAGATATATATGATTTTTCATATTAAAACATTATTATTAATTAAATAGGTATATTTTGAAAATTTTGTTAGAAACTACTTACTCGCCTGTGTAAATTTATTTTGACTGTAGGGCAAGTTTAAAGTTCCTGATGACAAATTGGTCGTATTCAAAAAATGGATACTAAAGGACTTGGGAAAGAAATGGAAAGACTACAAGCATGAATTGAAGAAATACTTAAGGAAAAAGACACATCTACAGCACAAGTTGTGGCAAGGGCAAGTCCCGATATGGTGGACTTAGAGCAACTAGCAGAGTTGGCCAATCTTTGGTTTGATCCAGAGTATATGGTAACAATTCATGTATTTCTATTATAGATTTATAAAGTCAACTAACTAGTTATTTTAATTATAATTCTCATAATATTTTACATGTTGTAGTCAAAATGTAATAAAAACAAGGAGTGTCGTAAGAAGCAGGTGGTTGTTCATAGCGGAGGATCAAAAAGTTTTGCAAGATATGCCCATGATGTGGTATTTATTTATTGTTGAATATTTGTTAGTTCTTTGTTTTTGATATATGTGTTTAATCTAAAATGTTGGACGTAGAAAAAATCAACCGGGGCAATGCCAAGTCTAGCCCAGTTGTTTGACAAGACCCATAAGAAAAAGGATGGCACACACTACAATGATGATACGAGGAAGAAAGTGGTATGTTTATTTTCAAATTTATAACTTTTTTAATTTTAAAGGATTTATAAATGAAGAATAATGTGTATTTTTTATTATCTATTACAGGTTTAGATGGAGAAAGACAAATTCTATAGAAATGGGGTCTAGAGGAACCATGACTTGGGCATCAGATGATGTTTGTTCGAAAGTTATGGGCCCAAAATGGCTTGGATGTGTGCGCGGTTTGGGGTTTGGGCCAACCTTGACAAGGCAAACTTGTCAACATTCACAACCGACTTCAAACCAAGAAGATGGTATATCAAAGGAAGAGTTTGAGAAAATGCGGAATGAATTAACTGAATTACGGAACTTAGTAAACACATTCATACATGCACAGGTGAACACCCCACATATGTTTAGTTGATATAAATCAACCTTATATTGAAATTTTTGAACCCTCATTTGAATTTATTTTCAGGCTTCAGGACAAAAACGAAAAGAGAATGAAGAGGAAGAGAAAGATGAAGAAGAGGAAAATATCGAAGAGGAAGAAAATCAAGAGAAAGATGAAGAAGAGGAAGAGAATGAAGAGGACGATGATTGAGGGTCGGGATTATAAGCGAGACTATAATTGAGACTATATTTATGGTATTTGCAATATATCCACATTTGCTCTATTTTGGTGGTATTCACAACTTTCCTTAATTGAGACTATATTTATGGTTATGACATATATCGACATTTGCTATGTTTTGCTAAATTGGAATTAGGATGGATTATGAAGGAGAAGTACTGGATTATACATTATTTTTATTACTCTTTTTGGAAGTTACAATCTTAGTATGATGTTTAACATTAAAGTTCGCAAGCACCTCATTCTTTTTAAACAAGAATAAATATGAAATCCATATTAAAAGATTAAATTTTAAATAATAGACTCTATTTTTCTAAAAGGAATATTGTACGACACTTGCACAATTTTTGGGTGTATTTTCGTATCATTTAAATAATTTTTTATTTTATTTTATTTATTTTACTACCAATAATATATAATAGTTTACCAGCGTTTCATTGATCAAATTTTGACATTTTATAAGCACCGCCAATGCATATAATTAATTCCGGCGTAACAATATAAATGCCGACAAACTACTAATTTATCGGTGTAAAATTAATCAATGGTCGTCATTTGTTTAAATGATAAAAACCTCGAAAAACTCAATACTTTACCGACGTAAACTCTATCAATTGTCGCATTTTGTGAAATGCCGCTGATGTTATATGTTATTACCGACGGTATATTAGAAACGCCGCAAAATACAGCTAATATATAATAACATATAATTAATAAATTATTGGCGTTTGTTTAAATATCACAAAAAAATATATTATTACTGGCGTAACAATATAAATGCCAGGCAACTACTAATTTCCCAACGCATCATTACTATATTGGCGGCATTCTTCTAAATGCCGCCAATGATATATTATTATCAACGTAAAAATTTAAATGCCAGGAGAAGAATGCTGCCAATGATATATTATTATCGACATAAAAATTTAAATGCCAGGAATCTCAATAATTTATTGACAAAAAAATTAAGCGATGATAAATTTAAACATACACCACGCGCATAAACATAGACCACGCGTATAAACGCCACCAATTTAGCTTTTTTTTTTTTGTAGTGACGACGGTTCTATTTTTAAGTCATGACACCTAGATTACAATAAAACAAGACTCGCCCTCTAGAAAATTGGTGCCAAAAATTTTTCCCAAATAAAGATAGACATAAGAAGACACAAAAGAAAAGAAAAAAGACTTTAAAAAGACACAAGAAAAGAAAAAGACTGCACCATCGTCTAAAGGAGAATCCATACCACCATGAGGTAAGATTTAAATCATAAATTCCCCAAGATCTAAGTAATTTGATACAAGAAAAGTGGTAGAAATGCCACTAAAAACATTTAGAAAGAAATCAAAGCATATTGGTTCTATAATCATCCGTTACCCTCAATTAACATACGCTGGTTGTGTGTATTTTACACTGTACATTGGAGACATCCCAAAGCATCTCCAAGCAAAGGCTTTAAAGTGATCAACATGATCGGATGGAATACCAGTAATGCAGCAAAATTAAATCACAAAGTCTCATTTTTCATCATCCTTGTCTTCATCCTGAAGTCCTGGATCATCCCCTATGCCTTCAAGAAGTGAGTTCACATCCTCGCCCAACTCAATCAGCTTTGAGCTCAGCTTCTCCACCTTGCTTTGCTCCTGGCCCAGGCAAACAAGCAGATCATTCAGTTCAGCTCCACTCTCGTTCTCGGCTTCCTCCTTTGCCTTTGCCCTTATTGCTTCCACATCAGGATATGGCACATTTCCCCCTTTCCTCAAGGCCTTCACCTCTGATTCCAATCCTAAATTGACCTGTTCTAGACTGTTATAAGCATCTGAAAGGCTCTTCAGATCAGCTTCTAGTTTTGCAGCCAAATTCCTGTAATTGCTAGACTCAACCTCGATCTTAGCCTTCTCAGTTTTGAGTATATCTATGCGCCTTGTTGCTTCTTGAAGATCTTGGCGAAGAGTTTCAGATTGAAGTCTCTCTCTGCCATTGCTTGGTTTCTGAGAAGGATCAGATGTCCCACTGCTTCCAGACCTCACCAATTCCTCAGCTAAAGTAGTGTTGCGACCTAGCAGATCCTTTAGAAATCATTACCATTTAAAAAAGTTAGAGACGTTACTAAATTTATTACAGCAGAGAATACAGGGAAGAATGAATTTCAATACTGATCATGACCTGTGAATTTTTCCAACATAGCCAACAAAATGTAAATGAGATGAACCTGGAAACTAACCTGCATCTCATTGCATTGCTTCTCCACGAATGACTTAAGCCGCTTTTTGTAGTCTCCATCAGTCTCCCCATCCTTCTGCTCCAGCTCAGCTGGCAGTATGGTGACTTTGTTCTTCGTATGACTGAAAATGTCCACGATGCTTTCTCTAATATATGCTTCAAGCTTTTTAACAAAACTTAAAAATTGTGGGTCAAAAATCTCTAAAAGGATTGGATGCTCATGCTTCTGATTTGTTTCATTATTCTCGATCTCTTCAGTTTCTGCCATGATAGCCATACTAGATCTTGTAAGAGGTTTACAATGTTGGACAGATCTGGAGAGGGACTCAAGGTTGTTCTGCAACTCATCAAACTTCAAAAAAAAGGAGGTGAGACCAATCTTTTGGCTTATAGAATCAACAACAGCAAAGGCATCTCTATCGTTACCACTGCATTTGTTATAAATAACACATTCTCCTAAAATAATAGCAGCAAATCCACGCACATAGACACTGGATTGTGGGCTTGAAACTAGTTCAAGCAAAAATGTGAGATGTGCTGGTGAATCTAAAAGGTAGCTCACAGCATTTGGACAATCTTCCAGCCAAGTGATCAATAATCGGAGAATAAGCAGCCGGGCAAACAAATCTTCTGCTGGAGTATTGCTACTTTGGTTGTTCTCTTTACTTTTTGTTGAGGCTGCAAGAGCCAAATACTTCACAATACGATGCAGTAGTGGCTCTGGGGAATCTAATGATGGCACTGGTGCCTCAAGCTTGACTTGTAAAACCTGAAAATGTTCCAACGAGTGTTTGGGAGGTTAAAGTCCAATCTAATCTACGGCTAAGCAAAATCTAACATGAAAATGGATAAAAAATGGAACAAGATTAACTAGCCAAAATCCGTCAACAGAGCTCTTATAACAATATTGATAAGCAAAAGTCAACAAAATTTATATCAAGAATAAAGTTTCCAGGAGATTTTCTCAATTCTAAGAAAAACAATAGAAAACATGTATATATAAGCAGATATATAGCAAATTGTAAACATGTAATCTAGGCAACTTGATTGAAATCTAGTCACTATGGATTAGGGAAACCAAGGCAGCCACTGTTTCCTGAATTTATCTAATTCACTTTTGTAGGGGGGAAAAACTCTGAAGAAAAAGAGGTAAGCATCATACACATACACGTTCCTTGCACTGAACATTGTCCTTCAGAACATGAGAGAGAACGCTAGCAGCTCTTGAGCATGTCTGCATTCAAATGTCAAATGGATTTCTGTTAACATATGATCACTTGAAAATTGATGTTCCAAAAGTTAAATGACATCCTGAAATACCAAAAATTGTTTTCATATATTTAAATTGCAAATCATAAGATTTACTAAAATTACTGCCTAAAGAAAGGTGCATTGATTTTTGTTTAAGTCAAAAGACTTCTCCATGTTCTTAAATGATCAGTCTCCCACACATTCTCATCAGTTTTTATCTTTAGAATATATATATGAATAAATAATGAAGTACATCATGAACAAATAAAATATCAAAGAAGTTAAATGCAGTACAATCAATGTTGTTTTTGTCTCAAATAATATTACTTGTAAATCACCATTAAAAACATAGTGCATTGACCTCACTTTTTTGCCCACTTCACATTAAAGATTTATCCAAATTCTTAGCCAGTCAATCTCTGAACACTTTTTATTAGCCGTAACCTTGTGTTAGGTATGTATGGATAAGTAACAAGATAAATCAAAAATATATGAATCAAAACAAAGCAGTTCACAATTCAATCTGTGTTGTCTTTGCCTCAAATATTATTAAGTGCAACCAATACCAGTCACACAACTCTGTAGGACCAGAAATACCTTAGCAAGTGAATCTTTTCAGGGTCATGGATTTAACTACAACAGAAATCACTTTGTATTTCAGTTGAACTGAATTGTAAAGTATGAACCACAAATCCTTAGAGTCTAACAAAGCTTATAGAAGCTAACTGTTTTGGTTGATGCCAATTATACTGCCAGGTCATGCACCACTAACTGAGAAAACTTAAGCTTTTTGGTAAGCTAATAACCCCTAGATGGGATCCAAGACAAGCAGAATATATGCGCAGCCAAATAAATCTTTTGAATGCAACTTTAGTCTGGCATGATATAGGTGTAGGATCAGAGATATTGATTAGTGCAGTGTAATAAAAGGGTTCTAAAAAACTTTCTGCTATTATTTTAATTATTCTACATGTGTTTAATTATTAAAAGAAAATGAAGGGTGACTTTAGACATCCAACCATGCTTTGAAATAGCATCTAAATCTGAGAAAATAATGCCTTCACAGCAGGCAAGGAAAACAAACTAATCTTAAAGTTACAGCTATAAGACCCCAGAAGCCAGTCAAAAGTTGATATCTGAAGGAAATAGTTCCAGTATTCCTGCCATTGCTGCATTTTTGTAGGGCGGCCAAACCCATGTTAAGAAATCAAGGCATGTAATTACAGTTACTAATGTCTTAGAACAATATTAGCCAATCAAACCCAAAAATTGTTGACTTACCTCAAATTCTCCATTAGCCTCAGTTGATACCAAAGCTTGTAAAAGCATACTGCCATACAAGAACAAATAAGGTCACCAGAACAAAATGAGAAAAAAATGAAGCTTTAAGCGGCAAATAATGGTTTTAAAAAGAAGAAATCAATCCAGCTATTGTCAGTCAACTGCGCACAAGAAACCAAACAAAACTAAAGCCACAATTATGTGAGTAATGGATATATACAATACAGCAGAGCAGACTGATATAAGGTTGTCTTCTCTACAGACCTTCCGAATGTCATGCTGCCATTAGCTTCTGGAATAGATTGGCTCGATAAATTTGGCAGGGAAGTCATTGTTGATGTTAGCATTGTTTGGCCATCAGTATTTTTCTGTTTCATGACAAGGAATAACAAACTGTAAATAAACATGTTGCACAAGAACATACTGCAAGACAAATCCAGCAGAGGAAATTACCTAGCTCTAGAGTTTAGCATGGCCAACCATAAACTTGAGCATTAACAGTTTGAATAGTTCTTTCAAGAGTTTCCAAAAAGATATAATGGCATATTGCTATGTATATTGAAATGTCTGAGAGAATTTGCTTTTAGGGGTTTTGTGGTGTTGCCATTGATTCTCTACTCAAATCTTTTATCTTTATGGCCATGGTTTTTTTTCCTTTATGAGATGGCTGGTTTTGTTGAGTCATCTCAGAAATAAACTTTCTTAAGGAAATAATTAGCGATTTTGCCTTCTGACCAAGTTTGCTAATGTGATTGTGGCTTAGACCATCAAATGAATAATGAGTTTGCAAGGGTATTCAAGTGGACAGAGAATCCTTGATACACAGCCACTAATTATTAATACATAGTTTGAGATTTGATCTCTTTTTAACTGATGTGAATTGATTAATAATCATACACCCATTGGTTGGTGTACTTCTCAAGGTATCTAAAGAGAGAGAACTACAAAGGCATATTCTACTAAAGTTTAGGAATTTATAGAGGTAAATTCCATGACCCATGCAAAAACTGAGCTAGACTAAGGGCAGATGAAATGCACATAGTTGGAGAAAAGGTATAAAAATGAAAAAGATAAGTGATATATGCACTCCCCCTTTTATTACCATAATCCCACGCTCATCTCTCGGCAATTATGAGTCGACACAGTATACATGCAAAATGCAAAATAAGAGTCAACTTATCATCTTTTGATATAATAAATCAACTACTCTTTGGTAGCACGTGTAGATAAGACACTGGTGGAAACAATCAGTCACACTTCAAAGTTCTTGTCATAATGATCACATCCTAGGGAAGTCTGGTATCTCTTCCTTGGCAACTGGTGGAAACAATCTTCTATTCGGGGGGAGTGCAGAAGGGAACGGAGGAACTTTTGATCAACACAACATATTATGTTCTAAACCTCATGCATTTCAGGTCTAATTAATAGGTTGATCAATTTTTCACACTTTTTGTAGAGCATGTTGGCTTATCATATAAGCCAAATCATGTCCCTTACATGCTTCACACTAGAAGTCCAACGTACTTTAACTTTTGCCTGCAGATGCAAAAACTGAACCCAAAACGTATCAGATTTATTTAGATTACATCCTAAGCCCAGGTACGTTTTGGGGTGATGGCTGAAGTTTGCTTAAAAGGTCTAATTTACTGTGTCGGTAGGTAATATTCATGCTATTCTTATATCTTTATCCACTACATATTCTGAGATACAGTTTCCCAAGTCTAAGCATGAAAATTAATAGATTTGTGAAATTTTAGAAACATCGCAATGTTTTTTTTCCATTATTAGAAGTAAAGATTTCAACATAGCCTTGCTATCTCAGAGCTCGAACTGGTTGGCATTCAGGCTCTTAAGTTTTCAATTGACATCAAATAATTGAATATGATTCATTACAATTTAAAATGATGTGAAATGAGGTTATGCACTATTTTGGTTTTAAAAACAGAAGTCTGATGTGCATGAACACATGCATCTCATACTTAAAAGGATACACAATTTCAGTGTAGAGCCAACAAAAAAATATACTTGAAGGTCTCAAAAACAATAAAGTGTATCTTAAATGATGGCTGCTTTGTATCATCTTACTTTTTGGCTGAAAGTACTAAAACTAGAGAAGTTGGTCACATTACTGCTCACAGAATAAAATTTATTTGAACAACTATGTTGATCTGGAAATTGAAAACATGACTTTAATTGACTGAAAATTTAAAATATTTAATAACAGCCATTATTCTTGTTATATAATAGCACTATAATGGAATAGCAGTTATATAATGGCCATTATTGAATACTTTTCATCCATGCATGCAGGCACATCACAGTATGTACGTATTTATGCATGCAAGTACATCCTCCAAGACAACCAAATGGAGATATTTTTTGAGAAAATTAAAATCATAGTTCTCATTTAATATAATTAGCAAATTAATATAAATACAATAGTATTTGATAAGTATCTATGGAGAAAAATTAATAGCAATAACAGGTTGTTATTATATACTTCACAACATCAAAAAGTGCTTACCTCACAGAAGCACTTTAAGACAAAATCAGCTGCTATAAATTCCTGTACAGTAGAGGTACGCAAAGCAACACGTAAAATAGCATTTAAGGCAGGCTCAACATAAGGCTCTTCTCCAACTAATTTACTTGCAAGGGAATCCAGATTAGGAGGATTTCTTGTGACCAAATCACCAATACATCGCAATGCCTGAAATCAATCAAAAAATTGGTTTGACATTACTACCAATATATGATACCATTAGTGTGAATTGTGTCAGGAGAAAAATATTTATACATAGTAAGTGAGGTTATAAACTCAGCTAATAACACCAACAAGGAGCTCTAAAAGCTCTTGGCACACTTGCGATCTATGTGGATGTTGGGACAATGACGGAGTTTACCATATCAATATAGGCATAATGAAGTTCTACTCCTCATGTTCATCTCTGCTTTTATTTCCCAGAATCCAAAAAGATGCCTATTAATGTTCGGTTACATTGGCACATAAGAAAATCTGATGTGGTGAAAGTTGGAAATAAATGGGCATTAATAATAAATTCAACAGAATATCTATTGCCTTCTTTGTAAAAAGGGTTTTCACGAAATGCAACTACATGGTTCTGTTTATTGATATAATTATGCGTAAACTGTCAACTGAGGAATTGATTAAGCTTATAGTAATGTGAATTAGTCCATCCTTGACTACATCTTCATACTCTGACAGTTTACTTCGATTCAACATACAGGCAGCAATTTACCTATCATACTAATCCGCCTTGATTTTCTCCTATAGTTCACTCCTGTAGTTCTTTTCATCCAAGTGACATAATACTTAAAAGGAAAAGATAAATAACAAACTTAAAAAAGAAAGAAAAAGAAAAAAAAATTGCTTAGGTATATTTAAAGTATTAGCTTATAAGGGAGCAAAATTAGTAGAAAGGAACTCCACAACCCTACCCCTATGCAGGATAGCATAGTTTGGTTTACACGTGTCTTGCCATAACATCAATTTTAGGGATTACAGAACATCTAATTGGCATGGCCTTGATATTTTCATTTATATGTTTCCTCACTATCCACCCTAAGTAACAATAGTTAAATAAATGGACTATAATGTTACATGGTGTGCCTCAAGGTCATGGGCAGCACAATATCATGCTGG
Organism: Calamus simplicifolius; assembly: GCA_900491605.1. Lineage (NCBI taxonomy): Eukaryota > Viridiplantae > Streptophyta > Magnoliopsida > Arecales > Arecaceae > Calamus > Calamus simplicifolius. The sequence goes on from UESW01003896.1 coordinate 938,723, forward strand.
TATTCAGTCACATGTCAAGGCTCGTTTCAAGAAAAAGAATAATAGGTGCTAAATAGTGTAGAGCGGTCACAAGCTACATGTACAACAGTACGGACTAATATGGCCCCTTGTTCATTTAGTGCTGGGATTAGGATTAAACATAATACATTGATTTTGGATTTAGTTCTGAGGCTATTTTGGAGTTAAATCACTAAGGCCTCGTTCTTTGGGAGGTATCAAAATTATTTAGGAATCCACATTTCCCAAGTAAGTATTACCTAGGCAACACTTAGATGGGGAAATAATTTGCTCATGTTCTTTTGAACATTAAAAAGTGACTTTGATATTTGTTACTCATGTTTTTTACATTATAACTTTTCCAAATAAGTTGCTAAGATCTATTCATCTTCTCATAATATCCTTTGTACTATCAGTTCTACTTTGTGCACTAATTATATACTATTTTTGTGTGATTGAAGTTCAATTTTATCTTACCAAACTATATTTTCAGTCATACTTTCGATATATACATTAATCATATATAAATTTTATTTTTTAAAATAAAAATAAAATTTTATAATTAATATTTACTAATTAAATAACAGTATCACATTCTTTTATAAAATGCAAATTATATCATAAGAAGATATATTTACTTTAATTATATAATTTTTTTTACAGACATTATCTTCTTTCTTTTTCTTTCCAAAATACATCGAGAGTAAAAGGTCGATTACATGAAGAAACAAGGAATATCAATAGAAGAAAGAATCATGATTGTGTAGGGATATTTGAGAAAGATAACAAAAATATTTTACTTAATCCATGAAAAACTAATTTAGACATCTTCCAGATGGTTAAATATTACTCCTAATTTGACAGATAAATGATAACTTGAGAATGTAACTTACCCTTTTGACTTTTTGATTGAAGTGAAAGAACATGGGTAAGTTGGTCAATAGAAAAGTTAACCAACTTTCACATAAAATTTTTCCACCAAAGAACAAAGCCTAAAAAGCTATCAAAAAGCTATTAGGATATATGGGAACAAAGAGACAAAAGGGTAAAAGCAGTAGAGAAGCATAAAATTTTGGGGCAAAAGGAAGGAAATAAAGCACACAAAGAAAGACCTTTATTCCAAGCCATCAAAATCCCACATAGAATAGCATGACACTCCTACTTAGAACAAATTCTAAGCAAAACAAATCCTCAACATCATTTTGTTATGGACAGCTCTAGGATTTCTTGAAGGAAAGAGAGTGCCAGGACAGGTCATATGAACACTAAAGAGGGCTAAGAGTGTTCATCCATTTCTCTTCCTCTTTTCCAATTTTTCCCTTTTAATGGTCACGCCAGCAGTAGGACAGTACAATATGATTCTGCTAATGTGGCAATTCAAATTGAGTTTCCACATCATATTAACGTCTAAACCTTCAAAAAATTGAAATAAGAGACCTATAACATACCATCAAAAAAATACACTAGAACAGAAAAATAACAATTAAAAACTAAAATAAAGAACTAAATAAGTGCAAAATATGAGAATCCACCAACAAAGGTCTCCTAAATCCACATGAATCATCCCCAAGACCACGCCAATGGTCATCTACATTATTATCACCTAATCCTCAGTTAAAATTTGACAGTTGGCATGCTATCCTCATATAGGACACCAAGTTATCCAGAACATGCCTTATAGATCAGATATTGTTTAGGTAAGAGATAGGGTAAACCACAATGGCTCCTGAAACATGATCATTCCTCCATGCTACCACTAAAAGTTCCTGAAGTATGTGAAGGGTATCTGCATTGTCCATATCCCTTTCTGTCAATGGCAAGTGCTTGGTAAGCTTAACTGAATCAATTCATAGGCACCTTAGGGTAATAATGTTGGCACCAGGAACCTTTTATCTTTTTATTACCAATTTGTGATTGACGTCTCCATCAAAGGTATATATGATTGGACTACAAGAAGAAATTTTTCGTGTACCTTAATAAAGCATTATAGTGCCAATGGACATTGATGACAACTAGTGGAGCTGCATATCTGAATGTACTTGATGCTTAGGTTCATTCTATGAATGATAAAGATTAAAAAGGATATGATGAGGGGGCAGACTGATCTCTGATCAGTCCTGTTCTCTCAACTTAATATTACATGTCCTTCATTCAAACTCCACACGAGTTATCAACATATCCACCTTTGGGACAGCCTACTTTGTTCTGCTTTTTCTCTCTTAATCACCACTCTGCTCTCGTAATCAAAAGCAACTTCTTAGTTACCCTAAGGTTTGGAGAAAATTATGTAATGACTAATATATATGATAGGATAGTTACTAATGTAAAAATTACTGATAGTAATACTAGCAAATTTTCTATTACAGTAGGCTTACATCAGGAATATGCTCTTAGTCCCTATCTTTTTGCTTTAGTTACAGATGAGCTTATCAGGCATTCAAAAAGGTATTTTATCGTGCATGTTATTTGTAGATGATATAACAATAGTAAATGAAATTAAGGCAAGCGTTAATCGTAAGTTAGAACTATAATGAAATGCATTAGAATCTAAAGGTTTTACGTTAAGTAGGACAAAGACAAAATACATGGAATGGAATTTTAGTATAATTAGAAATGAAGATGAATGTTGAGTACAAATTAAAGACTATGAAGTTACTAAAAATGATCATGTACGGTATTTAGAATCGATTATTCATAAGAAAGAAGAGACTAAGGATAATGTTGTCTATATTGATGAGGGGTAAAATTGTCATCGCGCCGATGCTCGTGCACACTACAAAAAGGTCAAGACCAATCTCGACATCCGATCAGCCAGCTGTCACGTCTGGGAAACAGCGGAGCTGGATCGCCTTCAGCGGAGTCAAACCGCCTTCGGCGGAACCGAACTATTCTTATGCCTCAGCAAATCGAGCTATTCTCATGCCTCAGCGAACCGAAGCATCCTCACACCTCGGCAAACCGAGTTATTTCTATGCCTCGACCAGACCGAGCTATTCTCATGCCTCGACCAGACCGAGGCATTTGAGCGCCTCTGCGGAGCCAAGTGCGGAAGAGTTCAAATTCATGATAGTTAAACATCTTGAACAGAAAATTATGCAGATAATGCTGGAAGTGGCCTAAGGCCTATGGAAGTGGCCTAAGGCCTATGGAAATGGCCTAAAGCCTATAGGATCGCTGAATCTCAAAGTATCAACCAACTTTCCTAACCATCGATTCTCTAACAAACTAGATACTGATCTCACCGGTCCCGTAACAAACTTGATTCGAATTCGATTCAATTCTGAACGATTTTCGGACCTCCTACGACGTACCCAAAGAATCAGGTGATTGCTTATAAATACCCTAGTCCTGAAGTCTCTCAGGTATGCTCTCACTGACACTCAGACTGAAAACTCCATTAAAGCTCGAGCAGAGCTCTGAGTTTTCGAAAGGCCACTCATCTTGAGAAACTCTTCTGCGAGAGCCTTCTTCTCACATCTGCTTGCTGTGAATTTCCACTAACTTGGATGTCGGAGGGTCTTCCGCAGAGGGCCACCCCAGATACCCTCTGCATGAGGACTGTCTTGCAGGTCCATCCAGGCGAGAGATCGGCTTCCAGATCCGGAGTCAAGCTGCACTCGAGTCAGAGAACAGATCTCCGCAGCAACATATATAATTAAAGTGGGTTGGATAAATAGAGAAGTGCAATTTATAGGATAGCCACAAAACTATTTATGCTTTATGGTACGAAATGCTGGGTAATTAGAAAAAATACACACATGAGATAAATGTGGCGAAAATGAGAATGTTAAGATGGATGTGTGGTAATACAAGAAAAGATAGAATAAGAAATTGAATCATTTGTAAAAAGTTATAGCTTCAGGATAAATTAAGGGAATGATGACTTAAATGGTTTGGACATATACAACGTAAACCTAAAGATGCACTTGTGTGGCAGAGTGACTTGATACAAATAGAGAAAAAATAGGTAGATAGTGATGGAATTATGTATACTAGATATGAATCAAATTCATGAAAACATTGCGGAAGATATAATATAAAATTTTCAGATGCTCAGGATCCTTAGGAACATATTCATTAAATCTCAAATAAAATTTAATTTTATTCATACTTGAGTCTTTTATCGATGTAGATGAGGATGAAGCTGGTTAATCCTTTGCTACTAGCCGTCCATGTGTCCGGCCTCTAACGGTGATCCACGCGGAGAAGAGGGGATGAAGACCTCCAAGGTATGAAGATGACACTACGGGAGAGAGAGGGGTGCTAGCACCTCTTGAATCCCCTTACAGAAATACAGAAGATATCTTTGAAGAAAGATCTAATCTTTTTCTTCTCATGCTTTACCTTCCTAGTAGGAAGGAACCATATTTATAGAGTGAAAAGAAAACGTTCCAAGGGAGACGAAGAGACCTCTTTTCATGGTAACGTCATGGTAACGTTAATCCAAAGAAACAGAAGAAACTTCCATTTTCATGGTAACATCATGGTAACATTAATCCAAGGAAACGGAAGAAACTCCCATTCTCATGGTAACGTTAATCCAAGTGTCACAATCTCAGCCTTTGAAATTAGGAGTTGGTTATCTCATAACTACATGCCCCAATTTGTACGTGTTCATCATCGAACCATAGAGATTCATCATGCCTCATCCCATGGGCATGATTCCATCTTCACATGGCTGAGATTGGCCATCCATACCCGAATAATCAGAGCCATCCATCACATGGATCAAGTCATATTTGGGTATCCAATTATTTGTTCATCATATGCACAAATAATTTCTCCTTAACATTCCTTCTACTATAATGGATCATATCCATTATTATTTTATCTTCTTTAAATTGGGTTTCATCCAATTATTTAATTGATCATCTTATCTGAATTAAATCTAATTTAATTCTTATTTTAATTCATCCAAAATTCTCCTTAATGCGTGTGACACATTAGGCCCTTTAACATGTTGGCAATAATCATGTCCTAATCATAGACCCTAGGAATGATTGGACAACTCTTTGTCCAAGTCAACAACATGATTATAGATCATGAGAGGCCTCTAGCAAAGCATCATGACCATCCAACTGCTAAAGGTTTTGTTGATTGACCAATACCTATCCATGAACGGCTACCATATGATCAAATCCTTTCGCCACATATCCCAGATCAATCAGTGGTATGGAATATGTCAACCCGTAATTGATCTTTGTTTACTTGATCTCAGAAAAAATTGACTCATGAATTAGAACTTCTAAACCATATCGAATTCTAACTCAACCTTGCAAGGATTTAACAATCAATTTAATCCATCAAGTGGCCGTAGGATATAACCTTTTCTATCAAGGAAGACGAATCCTGTCTTGATCAAACACCATCTTCATGTGCTTCATGTCATACCCAACCGACACCATATTTGCCACCCATGGCTAGAGCAACGTTTGGATGTCGTCAAAGCATAACATTTCACACATGAGATGCAATGAAGATCTCAAGTCAAAGGATAACTCACACCGCCGTCATTAGAGATCAACCATTGACACTATATAGATATCCATATGGAATCTCTGTATGGGTCATCCAATGCATCGTTACAATTACGAGCATCCACACACCTATCCAAGTATTTTCATACTTCAGCTTATAAAATCAGCTGCTCACCCCAAGGGTGAGGATATGCAATGTTGCTAGTCTCACGGTGTTCGATGGTGTCCAGTCCCATCTACACATCGACTAGGGAAGTTTAAAGAATCGAACCATAACGTGCAATTTGAATCTCACAATTTGTAATCTCTATTATAAATTTCATATGCACGGTTCACATTCTTTGGACTTTATCTCACAGACAAATATATCAAATAAAAGACATCTGGATAGATAAAGAAACCATTTTATTTGATTTGTATTCATACAATGTATACAACATTCAATCCAATTGGATATAGGGCATACACTAACAGATAAAACAAAAATCAAATGGAAGAAAATCATAAAGAAAGACTTAGAATTTTTACATCTTACAAAAAAATATGACTCAGAACAGAGCTGAATAGAGAAAAAGGATACATATAGTCAACCCCAACTAGTTCGGGATTAAGGCTTTGTTATTATTATATGTAATTAGAGGGTTCCTGATTAAGTAGTATTTTTCTTTAATAATTTGGGTAGTTAGACCCCCTTCCAATCCAAGAAAACAAGAACAACATGAAAAATCTTTCAAATTTTTATAGTTGCAAAATTAGGTAGTTACAAATAAATCTCATTTTTATATACAAACCGTTTATGACCACCCTTTAGGACTATCTTTCTCCAAACCATATAAAAAGAGGTAGAAGCAATTAAAGTCTATAGGAACAAGAGTGTATTTAGTGCTATAAAGAATGTATTTAATACTATTTCATTTAGAGTTTTAGACAGATTTCTGAATGCCTATGAACATGATTTAAGTAGGCACCATTAAGGGAGGATATTGACGATGAGGCTAAGATGTCAATGTGCAAAGAAGGGAACCCTCGCATTAAAATTGGAGGTCTTTGCCTTGGTTCTTTACTTAGCCTATTGGTTTAAAGAACAAGAGCTGTACCTGAGACAAGAAGTAGCATTTCACATGTAGAAGGTTTGCACTTTATCCATTCAACCTATCTACTTCCTATAGATCTAATATAAAATGCTGATGAAACTGAAAATAGAGAAAAATAGAATTTTCTAATGAAGGGAAAATGGAAGCTCTTAATCACACAAGATGAGTTGACTTTTACAAAGGGAGAGATTAAATAAAACAAAGTAGTTAAAAACGCTTATGACGGAGACATGGTTCTTAGGTAGCATTGGTTCACGGTAATATTATCACGAATCTTATATTCCTAAAAATCTTACACTTGGTAATCAGATTCTTAGGAACGAAAGATTATCATATTTAGTTCATAATAATAAAATACAATAATCAGTTCATCATATTTTCAATTTAAGTTTTATTATAAATATGTTTTATCTTTTAAGTGACCCTCTCTTTTTTTGTTAGAATATAAAATATTGCAATAAAAATCAATATTCTTTGTAAACTAATAATAGAATATTATATATATTAAATATTATAAACATTTGATATAGTCATATATAGTATAATATATATAATAGAAATCTCAACTCCTCAACTCATCTAAGCTTTTTTTCAACTACATAGGATCGGCTACATGAATCTGCTTCCTCCACTTTGCTCTATTCAGGACCAAATCGACATTCAAATTACAAATAGTTATATCCTTTTTTAATTATTTCTGTTCATATTAGTTTAGTTCTACCTCTACCTTTATCCTTACCATGAATTATTAAAATATCACTCTTATATATTATAGAAATATTTAGTAATAAATTATATAATAATTTAGTGAAATTAAATATTATATTCACATTAAATTTAATATTAATATAAAATATTATATTATATCTTTAATATTAAATATAAATATAATTTTAAATATTTAAATATTGTCTAGTGCAAATTAAACATATAATCGGATTAAATATTATGAAATATTTATATAGAAGTCAAGAATATAATTTAATATTACCAGACTTTCATAACCTTAGATATCCATCCTGAGAATCAGATTACCATGATTTATGATAATCTTAGAATACATCAAATATTAATGCTCAAATTACCATGTCTAATTGCCAAATATGGTAATCTTTCTTGGTAATCATGAAGATTACCATGAACCAAATGACCACTTAAGGAACAGCTTTCTTCTCAACAGACAGTAATGAGATTTAATAATGTCCACCTCACAACCTTTTCTTTTTTCTTTTAGTGGAAAATTAAGGCAGCACTTGCATAAGTTTACATGGTATAACAGGTCTGAAGCAAAACAGCCCGCAACCTACAGAGTAAAACAAGGCTGCAAACACCATGGACAGGGACACACTGTCTTAGAAACAAGTCAAGCTAAAGGGAGTGTTGCATGTGCAAATGTTTTAAAATTTAAGTTTGACATTTAGTAATGCATGGGCTTTGCACTGGACATGAGTAGGATATTTCATGTTGAGAAAACCATAATGGAATAAGCTTTTTACAGGGTTAATAGAAATGCCATGAAACGTGTTACTATGTGTGGAAGATGGTGATAGAATTCAGTCAATACCAGTAAAGGTATATCTCAAGCTGATTATTTGCATTTAAAAGGATCATGGTAGTACTCAGACAGTTATTTTTCACGCATTTAGTTGGAATGGTATACACATGCATACAAGCTATTAATAGGTAATCAAGTGCAAAGCTAATAACAACCTTGAAAAGGATTTAGATTTGATTAGACATTATAAGGCAGGTTAAACTTCATAGCTTAGAAATTGGGAATATACAAGGGAATAAAATGAACACAGCAGAAATAAGTTGAGAGAGGCTAGCATCTCCAGTAAAGTAAAAGCGAGTACCCGAGAAGGAATTTTTGAATGTTTAAATCAACAAACAATGGAGATTATAATCATCCGCCTTTCAGCAAGGCAGTAAGGCTCAGACAGAGGGCAAGCTAACATAAGGTTGTCAAAAATAGAGTTAGGACATGTGAATCTGGTTATAATATAGTAGTAAATGTTACATGCACTCTTATCTCCTCCCAATTTTACCACATCATCTGCCAAGGCAGAGGCGCATATAAGGACCTTGTTCAACACTATTTTGTTCCTAGCTACAGTGACCTGATCAATAAAATTTCGTAGCATTGACACAACCACTTCTGCAAATTCACCACTTGCCTCAAGAATCAAGAATGAGATTAACATCTGTTTGCAAATGAAATATTGTTATGAAGATAACATAAGCACTAACATTGTTCTTGTTGACTAGATACAAAAAATTAGGCAGATCATTAGTGCTTTACAGTACAATACTGATGCTGCGAATCATTTTAGTAGATAACTTACGTGATTTTGTATTATATCCATATAAAGTTCCATAATCCTCTATACATATAATACTAAAGTTCTAAAGTTCTCTATAAATCATTTAATGAGAAGTAATGATGATGAAGTAATGATGAGAATTTGAATTGTAGGAACATTATAGATGACATGACATTTCCTTATAAATGATTCAAAAAGCACTGTTTAGTTCAAAAAATGCCAGCTTGCAGGTACAATGCCAGAAAATTTCTGGCAAAACCCATCCTTGAATGCTAGAGCATAAATCAAATGATCCTGATGATAACTAAAATGTCTTACCAAGCAGCGAACAGCAACTGCAGCCCATTGACTCTCGGCACCCAACAATAAGAGATGGTCCAAAATTTTCTCCTGTGGTTTTTTGCAAATAAACAAAGGATACACATTTGATTAGGAAAGGGCTTAAAAGTACAACTTCAGGTGGTAATAAATAGTTGTACCTGTGCTAAAGCAGTTTGATTGGATAGCTTATTAGCATCTTTTCCTAGTACACCTGGTGGACCTCCTGTCAGAAGCAACTCAACAGTTTCCAGTGCATTGAGTAGATTTACTGTCTACAGCATGGTGATTGTTTTGGAAGTATATAGCAAGAAAGAAAAAAGAAAGGTCAGGTCAGGCTTGAGCTGACATCTAATTCTGACTGCCATGAACAATAAACATGTTAATTGTTGATGTTGAAGAAATTGAGAGTTATCATACCTTCTGTTGAGTAAAGTTGTAAGCACTACCTCTGCGAAGCCTCAGTATTGATGCTAAAGGTTCAAAGCCAATAGTTTCCTTCAGCAATATCTAAACCACATATATGAAAGTTAAACACTGCAAAAGATTCAAAACACAAAAGTAATGACTTCAAGAGGGATTTACCTGATTGGATGCATTGTTGCGAATAAGATTATTCAGCAATTCAAGACAATCCTGTTCAGCAAGAAATAACGGTGTGAACAACATAAGTGAGCAAAAAGATCAAATTAAAACTTAAACGACACCAAGAAGAAATACAAGAACAAACAACAAGAAATACTATGCATCATACAGCTGATATTTTAAAGATTTTATTGAGAACATAAAATTAGATACTGCTAGAAAGGAAATATAACAATCAGAATGATAATTTAGCGGCAAGATCTACAAATATGAAAAGAAGCATGTTACTGTTACTTGAACCAACAAACCATCAGACTAGCTAGACAGGAAATCCACAAATTTCATTTATATGTAATTTTTTTTCTTCTATAACTCATAAATCAAATATGACGCCAGTTGACTCTGCCCACAGGGAGCTAGGATAAAATATATAACCAGGCTCCGCATTTCCATGAAGAAAACATTCCAAAGCATAAAAAAGCAAATGGAAAGGTACTAAAATAAACATGCAATAAAGAATGGAAATTGAGAGATCCCATATGTAGTCAATGCAAATACTTTTTAACTATAGAAATTAAGATCAAATAAATATATTAGCACTTCTCTGCAGAAATTCTTAACTTGCAGAAATTCTTAAAACAACAATAGGAGAAACTAGTGAGTATCCAATTACTATCGGTTTACATCAAGGATCTACCTTAAGTCCGTATCTTTTTGCATAGTTACGAATGAATTAATCAAACATATTCAAGATGATATCCTCTGGTATAAGTTATTTGCAAATGATATAGTGTTGATTGATGAAACTAAATCTAGAGTAAATGCTAAGCTAGTGATTTGGAGAGAGGTTTTGGAATCTAAAGGTTTCAAGATTAGTAAAACTAAAATTGAATGAAAGTAGAAATACAAATGAAGAGAGACATACCAAGGACTGAAAAATTTAGGATTTTGGATCAATTATCTAGCAAGCAGATGAAATAGGTAAAGATGTGAATCATAGAGTTAAAGTAGGATGGATTAAATGGAATGCTTCGGAAGTATTGTATGATCGATGCTTCCCATTAAAACTGAAAGAAAAATTTTATAAAACCACTATTAGGCCAGCTATGCTATATGAACAAAGTGTTAGGCAATACTGAAACATGTGAATAAATTAAGTGTAACAGAAATGCGCATGTTAAGATGAATATGTGGTAAAACTTTAAAGATAGAATTAAAAATAAACATATACGAGAAATGATAGGTGTAGCCCCAATTAGAAATAAAATGAGAGAACTAATTACGATGGTTTGGACATATACAACGAAAACCTTTATATGCTCCAGTTAGAAAGAATAATTTTTTAACAGTTCATAGTAATGATAGAGGTAGAGGTATACCTAAACTAATATGGATAAAATAATTAAGAGAGATAACTATGTGTAATTTCAGTGTCAACTTAGTCCTGAATAGGGCAGAGTGAAAAAGCAGATTCATATAGCCGACCCCATGTAGTTGGGAAAAGGCTTAGATTAGTTGAGTTAAGTTGAGTTCTTTACAGAAATTCTTAACAACCTAGTAGACAAAGAAGCCAAGAATTAATCCTAAAAAGTGACAAATTGCTAACTCTACCTATGTTTTGTACATAACTAGTCTCGATCCTAAATAAAGGGAGAAGGTTGATGTAGTTTGACGATTAGTGTTAAACTATAGTCGTATCCCATGAACTTATTTATGAAGAAAACCATAGAGGTGTCCTTACTAATGACGTGTATTAGACCATAAGTGTAATAAAAAGTAGGCAAGGATTAACTAAAGCATTCTTCAAAACCAACACATCAAATTGACACTCAGATGTAATGAGAAATAGGCAAGGGTTATCACACTTTAATAGAGAGATTGGAGTAAAGAAGCTAGTCTAAGAAAGTAGGATACATTTAACGGCTTTAAATATAGGATCATTGACAAAAAGAATTATTGAAACTAATAGATACAATAATTAAGAAGAGAGTTGACAACTTATTTGCAAGAGCTAAATAGATAAGAAGAAAAACAAAGGGACACTGGTTATAAAGTTTAGTATACAAAAAAAGATAGAAATAAAAAGAGTAAGAATTATTATAAATAAAAGTTTAAAACATGTCATACCATCCCGTACCAATGTATACAAGAATACTATATCATATATCGATATCAAATTAGTACACAGTACACGGAGCATACTTGGTATTGATGCATCAAACTAACCCCATACTAGGCATGGTGAAACTATGCCAAGATGGCATCGGTAGCGGCCTGATATACATATTATAGGCATTGATTTAAGAAATGAGATTATAGACATTAAGCGAATAGGAGATAAAATAATCTTGATTTGGTCTTAAAAGATAAGTATATTAATATTATAATGCTTATGCTTCTCAAATGGGGCTAGATATTGCTCCAAAACAATGCTTTTAAGAGGACATCAAGGGAATTATTTAAGAGTTTTCTAGGGGAAAAAATTATCGAAGGAGATTTGAATAAGAAAATACTAAAATATAATGTAGGTTTTGAAAGGATAAATATAAGTCATGGTTTGGATTATAGAAATGAGGAAGGAGAGGCTACTTTTAGAGTTTGCAATAGCATATGATTTAATATTAGCTAATACCCGCTTTGAAAATGGCCAATAAGTTTTAAAAGTGGATAGGATACTAATCAAGTAGATTTTTCTTTAATAAAAAGATTGATCCAGTTTTGTACAAAAATTGCAAAGTTATAACAAGTAGAAGTTTAATCACCAACATAAATTAAAGTTTTTGGATGTACATATTAAGATATGGAAGAGAATGACTCAAGAATATAGGCACCCAATAACAAAGTGGTGGAATTTGAAAGAAGAAAAACAAATAACTTTTAAGGATAAAATATTGAAAGAAGTAAAATAAGATTTAAATAGGAAAATCAATGCCACATAGAAAGAGATGACTAACAATATTAAGAAAATAGTTATAGAGATGCTAGGATAATTAAAGAGAAAAAGGTCATCTAGTAAGAAAACTTAGTAGCAAAATAAGAAAGTTCAATTCATGATTAAAGTTAAAAATGGTGCTATAAAAATTTCAAAAAGTAAAAATAAAAAAATATATGAAAGTTATAAAATAAGCAAAGTAAAGAAAGCAATGCAAAAGGCTAGATTCAAAGATATAAAGAGTTATGTTGCAAGTTAGAAAGTATAGATAGGAAAAAAAAGGTATATATCAAATTATGAGACCAATAGAAAGAAAAACTAGAGACATGAGATAAGTTAAATGCATCAAATATGAAAATCAAAATATTTAGTGAAGACAATATCAAAAAAAAAAAAGATGAAGTTATTTAATAATTTATAAATGAAAGTTATGTAAATGATTTAAGATGCTTTACTAGTTCTATTATGAATAAAAATATCAATCATACATGTAGAATTAGAGAATATGAAATAAAAGAAGCTATGAAAAGATGAAAATAGGAAAAGCGAATGGATCTAATGAGGTTTGGAAGTGTTTAAATGATGTAAAATTAACTTAGTTGACTAATTTGTTTAATAAGATCTTAAAGACTAATTCCACCAAGGTTGGTCCCAAGTCCGGAAAAGGAGGAGGGTTGCGTTAGGTAGCTGACAACCAGCGTAAAACTCCATTAAATCCCTTAAAATATGAATCTACTAAATCAAACTATGCGAAGCACAATGAAGAAAGCATATTCATGTAGTCGACCCCATGTAGTTGGAAAAAGGCTTAGATGAGTTAAGTTGAGTTGTAGAAGATCTTAAAGACTACGAAAATCTCTAATGAATAGAGAAAAAGCACTATATTATTGATTTATAATAATAAAGATGATATTCAAATTTATTCTAACTATCATAATATTAAGCTCATGAGCCATATTACAAAACATTGGAAGAGTGTGAATGAATATAGATGGAGATGTGATCATTGTATGATTTGACTTTATGCTAGAAAAGTTGACCGTAGAAATCAATTTTCTCTCTAGAATAATGAAGTATACAAAAAAGAAACATCTCCATAAGATTTTCATTGATCAAGAGACAGTATATTCCTAAAGAAGTCCAATGGTGAATTAACAAGAAAGAACAGGATTTATGTTAGATATATTAATGTAATTAAGAACATATATGATAGAGCGATAACTAATGTGAAAACTACTTATAGCAATATCGGTAAATTTTGAATCATAATAGAATTATATTAAGAATCCACTCTAAATATTTACCTTTTGCACTAGTTATAAATAAGCTTACCAAGCACATATTTCTTAATGCATGTGTTCAGTGTTGTTAAAGGTGCCAAGCGTACCTAAGCGCAAAGAGCTGTTAAAACCTAGGCGTGAGACGCAAGGCGCAGGCATGCACCTAATCAAAGTGAGGTGTATATTTTTAAAATAAATAAAATAATTTATATGAGCAAGATTTATAACACATAATAGGAAAAAGCTAAAAAATCATAATAATAATGATATATATTTAGCCTATTAGCTTAATGAAAAACCTTCTCTTTCTTAGCTAAAATTTGTAGTCTCTTAATATTTTTCCTCCTCTTTCACATATAATAGCATAATTATTGATGTTCCATCTCTTTGTTTTCTAATTTTTAGCTTTTTTATAGGATAAGAAAAATAATTTTGTATGAGACGGTATATCATAAAGTCAACATAGCCTAATAAATATAATAAATTTAAAAAAAATTGCAAATATAGCTTACAAAAAAGATGCACCTTTCTTGTATCTCAAATTAGATTAAAAGCGTATATTTTTTCACCTTGTGTGCCAAGATAAAGACACTCGTCAACAGTATAAGAAGTGCGAATTGCCTTAATCGTGCCTTACGTCTTAGGCACACCTTAGGATCTAAGAAGCATCTAACCCTTGATACCTTGCGCCTTGTGCCTTAAGCGTGCCTTTGGCAATACTAATGGTACCTGAAGATGATATAATCTTAGTGAATGAAACTAAGATAAGGGTTAGTTGTAAGTTAGAATTATAGAGAAGTAGATGAGCATCCAAGGATGAAGATGAAAAGATGATGAAAATACTATATATAAACTAACAAAATTAAGAGAAAAAAATAAAAGATCTTGACTATATTAAATGCATTAAGGATGAAGATGAAAAAGTCTTAGTAAAAGAAGAAAAGATAAAAGAATGATGAAAAAGTTATTTTGAAAAATTATTAAATAAAAATAATTTAGTAAATTTAGATGAGTTGAGTTGAGATAAGCATCCAAGGGTTTTAAATTGAATAGGACAAATTGAATACATGGAACGCAATTTTAATAAAATCAAAAAGAAATATAAATGTAGAATGAAAATTAAAGATCATAAAGCTTTTAAGAGTAACCATTTTCTATATTTAAGATTGATTGTTCCTAAGGAATGGGAGACTAAAGAGGATGTTATCCATCAAATTAACGCAAGTTTGATAAAATAGAGAAGTGCAACTTGAATATTATGTGATCATCGAATACTTGTCAAGTCAAGTTGAAGAGAAAATTTTATAAGAAAGTAATAAAACTAGCCATGCTTTATAGTATAAATTTAAAGGCAATTAGAAAATAACATATACATAAGATGTGTGCAGCTGCGATGAAAATATTAAGATAGATGTGTAGTGATACAAGAAACGAAAGAATAATAAATTGAGTCAATTGTAAAAAAGGTAGAGGTAGCATCAATTGAGAGAGAATAGACAACTTAAATAATTTGGACATATGCAACATAGGTTTAGAAATGCATCAGTAAGAAGAAGTGATTTGACACATGTAAAAAGAAAAAGAAATCAAAGTAGTCCAAAAATCACACAAAAGTAGTAAGGAAAGACTTGATATATCTATATCTTAAAGAAAGTATGATTCTAAACCAAGTGGAATGGAGCAAAAAGTGTCATATAGCCAACTGTAGATGGTTTGAGATTAAGGATAAACTATGGGGAAAATATGTTGAAACTGCTCTGCTTTCTCAGTATGTGTTGGCCGAAAGCAGTGGACATAAAAAGGGTGATTTGACATTCATTGCCCATTTTACAGAAGGATTTATTTCTAAATAAGTATCATCCTCGATCATTAAGGTTTCAGCTAGTAATCATTCATGGTGGAGGCTACATGAAAATTTGACCACAAAAGGTTGCAAAAATGGCTACCTACAAAAATAAAAAATGAACAAGAACATATAAATCCAAACAACTTGAACAACTGCAACAGAAGCAGCGAGAAAATATCAAAAATAACAATTTCTAATCTAAAACTTCCATCAAGATGTTTTACTTTTTAAAAGAGAGGCAAAATCAGACTCCAACGATAGTCATTTCCTCTATTTTGTATCCTATCAGCAAGATTCTAAGTAATACAGACAGCAAAGAAGGTAATTTGTCAGCAAAAACGATTGATTGAACTATCTGGATTGTGGTTTCCAAGAAAAATTACCTGAACTACGACACCTCCATCAGAACCCCCTTCCTCTTTAATAATGCTAAATATCTTCTCAAATGCACCCTCAAAAACTACAATTTTTTGAATTTCCTGAACATAGGAGAAAAATGAACAACATGCTTATGAACACAAATTAGACTTATTAAGCAACGTAAGGAGTAGAAATTTACCTCAGCCTCACGAGTCAGATAAGTAAGAAGTAATAAGGCTTCATTTCTTA
Source organism: Calamus simplicifolius (assembly GCA_900491605.1). Lineage (NCBI taxonomy): Eukaryota > Viridiplantae > Streptophyta > Magnoliopsida > Arecales > Arecaceae > Calamus > Calamus simplicifolius. The sequence goes on from UESW01003896.1 coordinate 955,185, forward strand.
TAACCTGTCACGTAGACTGGACCATTAGTATTAGAAGAGAAAAAAAGGCTTTATTTCTTATAACCTGTCACACAGACTGAAAAATCAGCATTAGAAAAGGAAAAGGCTTCATTTAATAGCTCAGAGAATAGAGTAATTTCAAGGAAGTCGATTAACAGTATGAAACAATTTTATCAGATCTCTTTTGGCAAATACATGGCTTCAAGTAATAAAATATTTAAACAATACACGGACAAAGGTGACAACCAAACAATGCAAGCATCACGTAAGAGACTGGCAGGAATGATGGCAGCAAGAAAACACCTTTCAGTGCTTGATTCTTACTGATTGTATTCATGTGAATCTTGGCATCTTATAACTGACACTTCTAACAATCATTAGATTCAAACCCATAAAATCCACCACACTCTCAGAATGGTTGATTAGCTCATTGTCACTATCATGACAGACACAAAGCAATTCAAAATTTGAAGACAAATATCAACATCTTTAATTAACAAAAAAATGGAAAAATTGATCAAGCATTACCATGTACATTAATATAATTAGCAGTTAGCAAACAATTTTATTCAGCAAACCTTTTATTGATTTGGTGTTAAACTCATAAAACAAATTTGCATATTCACTTAATCACTACATAAAGTGGCTTATTTTTAAGATCTTTATGAACTGACAAAAGAGTGACATGATGACCTTAAGTGCTAAATTTGATGCATGTCATATATATCACAACTTTTGCAAAGATACAATGCATCACAAGTTCAAACAAATTCCACAACCTTCCGGATGCCTGCATATTATTTCTACGATCTTTTTAGTCCCTTTATATATGTTCCCTGAATTTTCTTAGAAGGGACAAAGTGGAGATTCAAATTTATTTTATTTCTTGAAGAAAATATGCTATAACAGAAGAGAAAAAGACAAAAAGCCAAGAATGCAACCACATTTAAAATCTGAAGCCCCATAACATGGCCTTAAAATCTTGTTTCTATCAGAGTACTTACGATGCTGAAAAGCAATCTAATTTCTAAACGGAAGGGAGTAACTCTCATTTTTTGATGTTCTCTTTTGTGAGTGAATTTATTGTATCATTAGTCCCTGCAGTCTGCACATGTTAGTGGCAAACAAAAAATTAAGTGTGATGAGTCCCGGCATGGAACCAGGAACGATAAAAGATCTTTCCAACCTGACCTCAGAAGCCTCATGTCAAATTTTCTTTCTTTTCCCATCCTCCTAACTTTGATGAATGGAATGCATCACCCTTCATGTTTTGACCACTAGAGCTAATGATTGACTGTTTCCTGGATGGATGGATAGTGATCAACTATGATGATGTATAACATGGTGGAGTGATGGTCTGGGCATAAGTATAGAAAGGGAATAAGATGACTAACTATGAAAGCAAGAAATCAACAATAACGATGAAACTCAATGAGCAGAGCAGGGATAGCGCATTCAGCTGCCAGAATGGTGGGTAAAAAAGAAGTTAAACGCATCAATTGAGCAGTTGAGTAAGATTGATGATCAAGAAGTTGGCTGCTTTAGCCAACTAGACATTCACCTTAATTTTTTGCATCATGTTTGACTATGAAGGATGGGACAAAATATAAGTGGGTACCAAATGTTGCCAACTTGGTTCTTCACATTAAGTTGCTTCATTTTATCGGATAAATTATGTTTCACCTTTTGGATAATGCAACTTCTTCTCCATGTGTGTGCGTGCGCGGGCGTATCTGTCTTCTGAATTGATTTCTTTTAGGCCATCTTGATTCCTGACCACATTGAGTTACCGGTCCACATATCATCACTTGCTTTCATATTAAATATTGGTATAGTTCTTCTGAATATTTGCATGAGGATTTACTAATTTGAAAGAGTGAGATATATAAAATATGTATCTTTGTCTATTCTTTTGCAAACTCTAACCTGCTAGACCATTAAAGGCACATCTAAAAACAGATAACATAACTAAGAAACAACAGTAATGTAGTCATGGTGTGTTGATGATCTTTACTTAGGATTTTTATAGATTTACAAGTTAGTTTTTTCTAAGAAATTTTATTTTGTGTGGTAACTATGTAAAGATCTAGTTCATCATGTCCAATTGGTCTCATGATCTTTACTCAATTCAACTCAACTCATCTACGCCTTTTCCCAACTACATGGGTTCGGCTACATGAATCTGCCTCCTCCACTCTGCTCTATGCAGGACCAAGTCAACATTCAAATTACAAATAGTTATATTTTTTTTAATTATTTCTGTCCATGTTAGTTTAGGTCTACCTCTACCTCTATCCTTACCATGGATTGTTAAAAAATCACTCTTTCTAACTGAAGCATCTAAAGGTCTACGTTGTATATGTCCAAACCACCGCAATCGATTTTCTACTCCTATCATTTCTCTTATATATTTATTTCTAATTCTCTCTTTTTAAAGTTTTACCACATATCCATCTTAACATACGCATTTCTATTATACTTAATTTATTCACACGTTGTTTTAATATTGCCCAATACTTTGTTCCATATAGCATAGCTGGCCTAATAGCGGTTTTATAAAAAAAATTTTAATTTTAATGGGATGCGCCAATCATATAATACTCCCGAAGCACTCCTCCACTTAATCCATCCTGCTTTAACTCTATGATTCACATCTTCACTTATTTCACCTTTTTGCTGAATAATTGATCCCAAATACCTAAATTTTTCACTCTTTGATATCTCTTGGCTTGCAATCTCCACTGTTTCTTCATTTATATTTCTACTCCCACTAAAATTACATTTCATGTATTCAATTTTAGTTCTACTAATCTTAAAACCTTTAGATTCTAAAGTCTCTCTCCAAATCTCTAGCTTAGCATTTACTTTAAATTTAGTTTCATCAATCAACACTATATCATCTGCAAATAACATACACCATGAGATATCATTTTGAATATGTTTGATTAATTCATCCATAAATAATACAAAAAGATACGGACTTAAAGCAATCCTTGATGTAAATCTACAGTAATTGGAACTCGCTAATTTCTCCTATTGTTGTTTTAACAATAGTTATTGCTCTATCATACATATCTTTTATCAATTCTATGTACCTTTTGATAACTCCTTTTCTCTCTAAAACTCACCATATTATTTCTCTAGATACTCTATCATATGCTTTCTCTAAATCAATAAAGACCATATGAAGGTCTTTTTTTTCCCTATATCTCTTCATCAATCTTCTTAATAAATAAATAGCTTTCATGATTGATCTTCCAACCATAAATCCGAATTGATTATTTGACACCAAAGTTCTAGCTCTTATTCGATTTTCTAAAGTCTCATGATCTCTACTACTATATTTTTATAAAAAAATATCAACACTCAATTCTCTGTATTATACATATAGGAGAATGCAAACAAAAAAAAGGCGTACACAGGCACATCCAGCCTTACTGGTTGACTAGTCAAAATCTACATTTTGAGACATAAAAGCAACATAGTAGAGACTTGAGACAGGTAGCAAAGATTATACAAACAGCATAGAAAACCAAAAAAAGACAAAAAGCTTCCCATTATTTAACCATTGTCAAATGCATAACCCCATATCCCAGGGTTTTGGGCTATGATATGGCTATCATTGGCCCAAGATTGAGATAATGAGAAGGAAAGAGTTCTCAGATACGACTTCAGTTTTAAAGTTCAGAAATGGAAGGCCTAAAAAAACCAAATAGATGACAGAGTAGAGGTTACTAACAATGACTAAAAAAGAAGACACCTAGTTTGAAAAGAGAAGAAAAAAAAAAGGGTGTACATGGAATATTTGGACAAACTCAGACCTCACGATCCATAAGCATATCCATTAGCCGAGTTATACCACGAGGGGTGGAAAGAATTGCTTCCTGTAACCTAATGCAAGAAACAACCATATTAGCTAAAACAACTGATCATATTAGGCAAAGTATTTATTTATTAAGAACATATAGTCAAGAACATGAGTTCCATGGAGTACCTATTAGGGGAATGGGTAAGAAGGGCAGTTAGAAGCTGAAGAGTATAGTAACGCACATAGAAGTCATCCTCTGACTGCAAAAAGAAACAGACAAGACAAACAGGAAATGGACATGAATGGTCATGGAAAAAGCATACACATTAAATGAGGTTAAACAAGAAAAGGGGAAACACTAACCAGCAAACTTAGAAGAAGAGAAATGCTCTCTGATTCTCGAGAAAGAAGGTCAGAGTTCATGGATGCTGGTTGAACCCCATTTTTTCGTCCATCTGTTGTACCTATAGGAGTCAAAGCACTTACAAGAGTTTCTAGGGCACCTCGAACCAGTTCAACATCATCACGTTCTTTCTTTAAAACATTTAGAAGTATTGGAAATCCTGTTTTGAAAGGAAGAATTCATCAAATCTTATGTAGAACTGAAACAAATTATAGTGTTAGACAAGAAAGAAGCAGGTACCTGTTGCTCCAAATGCCATCTGAGCTGAACGGCTTTCTGCTACAAGTGACTGAAGTTCAGTAATAGCAGCTCGCCTATCCTCGACTAGTACACCATTACTTAGACGATCGAGATAGCGCTCAACATAGCTATTCAGCAAGAAGGATTGATGCAAGTTAATTATTAAAGGTTTTATAAAGCAATGCATCTTTTAGAAGCAATTATAGAACTGTAAGTGACTGCATGAAATATGAATCAATTCTCTGATAGAACAAAACGAAGAAGTCATTTGATAAAAAATGAATGCAAGTAGAAGATTTGAAGATAATAAAGAAGATATGTGCAAATTGGAAAAAAAAAAGTCACAGATAAGATTGAAAATTCTCCTATATCACAGATTAGAGCCACTTGCAGCAAGTTATCACGATACAGGGGAAATCCTTGAGGACCTGATTAATATCTCCTAATTCCTTAACATTTCATGGGAAATAGGTTTTTCATGTGAATGTTAAAAAAAGAAAAGAAAATATTCCTAAGGTCACGTTTATATGGGCAAGAAATACCACAAGATACAGGTACACTACATGGAAGTAAAAAATCGTTGCTACCTTTTTTATTCCCACATTTTGAGTAAGGATGCCCCTTAATGTCCCACACTCCAAATGATCATCCTTCAACCCACTTTTACTGCTCCTGATCCCAAACCCAACCCCATGCCTACCTAGTGGAAATCAGCACTCCATTTTCATGCCCTTTTTCCCTCCACAACGGTTTATTTTTTTTTTTTTTTTTTTTTGGGGGGGGGGGGGGAAGTGGTGCGCGCATGTGCGTGCGCGCACACACAAGAGAGAGAGAGAGAGAGAGAGAGAGAGAGAAGAGGTCCTTGGCTGTTGGAAAGAGAGATGGTTGTAAGAGAGATACTCAGATATGTTATAATCGCTCTCTAATCAGAAAAGCAGCAGACCTTAAAAAAAACCAAGAAAAAAAATTTATTTAGTGGTTCCTGTTGGCACATCCAGATGGGCCCTGAACTCATAATGATATAGAATCAAAAGAAGAGATGCCCTCATATGCCTACCCACAAAAGGAGAAAGTCAACATATTTTAATCCATGGTTCTGTTTAAGTGCCCAGCAAAAAGGTCATTAACCAAGAAGTTGGGACAAAATTTTGTTGCCAGAGTCTGGAGTAGGTAAGCATAGATGCAGATGCAGGTACTTTAAGACTTAGAAACAAGAATCTTCCATTAGGGTTGCAAATCTGTTCCCAAAACTTCTCAATGACTCATCCTTGGACCCATTTCCTTCGTGTTTGCTTACTAAATTTTTTTTAAGAGACTTGCTTCCCAATACCTGCACTTGACCCACCTTTGCTTTAGAGATATTTTTAACAAGGAAGTGCTTAGGAAGCGAGTGTACGTTTAAGATCCCAGGAAACTTGCAAAGCATGTGTTTGACCCAAATAGAAGACTTCAGCTACTAAGGAAAAAGTCTTGTTAGAATCGCAGAAAAGACATCTTTGAATTATGTAGAAACAAAAGCAACAAACTATTGCATCATGTGAAGAGAAAATAGAGAAATATTTGTAATATAGCCAAGAGAGAAGATAAAATTCATTTCTGATGGACTAGACAAAAAATACAACTTAGCCAAACAGTCAGTGGTAAGTGGAATATCTTTCAAAATTTACATCGACGTTTACACCAAATCATAATGCACCAAGTTGAATTAGTCATATAATTCCAACATGTTCATTAGAATAATTGTATAATGAAAATGAAAAGCATTATGTTTTTGTTACTGGTGGGAAGCTGACAGCCACGAACAAATTACCCACCTGGTAATGCCTTCTTCATTCAAAAGAAAAGCATCACATAAAAAATGCCTTCCTACCCACCAAACAGTCTTTTAGATTGCAGGAAAGGCCTCTTTCCCCAAATCTCCCTTGGCTAGAAGTTTGAAATTAGTTCAAAGTTTGGAAACCAAATCAACAGCCTTTTGTAAAAAAAGAAAATGCTCTCAAAGTTTGATTATCATACCTTGATCCTAAAAACTTACCTAATAAGGATGGGAAAAGGTGCATTAATTGCCAATAAAGTTTAAGGAGTTGAAACTCTTTTTTGATGAGTAAAGTTCATCACTTATTAAATCTCAACTTTTTAGGTGTCCACAGTTCAAAGTTCAAACAGTTAATTTTAGCTTACTAAAATAACAGTGCAAGGAAGTATTCCTTTCTTTCCCCCTGTATTTCAACAAATTAGGATGAATAGCCAAAACGTTCTCTTTCTTCAAGGGCCCTACCCCATCTCTGCTAACTTGCAAAGGACTCTTTCCACAGAAACATGAATTCTCACCAATTACATTGGCAGCCAAGGTAATCATGATTAGTTACAAACATCAGAAAATGTAGCTAGCTGGCACGGATAAGCTGCAGCAGTTACTCACATCATGCTACAAATAAAGGCACATTTATTGAACTATGTAATAATGATAGGTAAACTTAACAAACAGTAGATTTTAAAATATCATGCAAACAAATGGCCTCCATAATGATGAGGAAAGTATTCATTTATGCAATGAGCTGTGTATAGCATCTTTTTAACTATAAGTCAAGGAAAATATTATGAATCATCATGTTAGCTTCAAAGCATGTATTGTCATTACCTATCTTCATTTGAAGCAGAATTTTCATTTCCGAAAACAAATCCACCAACTCCCTGCATGATAATTTTGCGGTTAGATTCAAAAATTTCATGAAAGCGCAGAGAGGTGAATAGATATAATTAGTCTCTAGACATAAAAAAGGTTAAGATTAGGGGGAAATGTGTAAAATCATATATATATATATATATATATATATATAGAGAGAGAGAGAGAGAGAGGGGGGGTAGACTTGACTAAATTCGAATTTAGCCAAGTCTGCATCCGATCACCTTCTCCAACTTTAGATCCACACAGATTCCAGAATCACCCAATCTTTTTGCCTTTTCTATCTTTGAGATCTGTGAACTATGCAGATCCAAGGGTGAGAAAGGTGTGGATTTAGTTTGGCTACATTCGAATTTAACCAAATCTATCTTATATATATATATATATATATATACACACACACACACACATACATACATACTCAACTCAAACTCAACTAATTCATCTAAGCCTTTTTTCTAAGTATATGGGGTCGGCTACATGAATCTGATTTCTTTACTCTGCTCTATTTAGGACTAAGTCGGCATTCAAATTACAAATAGTTATATCTTTTTTAATTATTCTATTCATGTTAGTTTAGGTCTATCTCTACCTCTATCATTACCATGGATTGTTAAAGATCACTCTTTCTAATTGGAGCATCTAAAGATCTTCGTTGTATATGTCCAAACCACCATAATCGATTTTCTCTCATTTTATTTTCAATTGGGACTACTCCTATCATTTCTCTTATATGTTTATTTCTAATTCTATCTTTAAAGTTTTACCATATCTATATATATATATATATATATATATATATATATATATATAAAGATTTTTGAAAACTAATAACAAAGGATCATTGAAAAAAGGGAGCCCAACGCACAAGAATCTTGCCACTACAGGATCTGAGGTCAGACATATGCAGCCTTAACCTCGTGCAGATAGGCAATTTCTATGTTTTGAACTATACCAAAATCATAATAGAGTAACTTCACCATGGTGCCCATGCACACCATCTAATACCAAAAGACCAGGATGTAGAAATTGTTAGTTTAATAGTTTCATAGATAGAACAAAGATTAGAAGCCAAAATATCATCAACAATTAGCTACAAAATTTTATGACATGTTCAAACAAATGCCATAACATTAACATTAATAGCCATCACAGTTTCAAATAACAACTGCTGCAATGTAAAAACTGCTATTACTATGATTTTAGTGTTCCCCAGATTACATTATAACCATATGCAATATAAATACTTATTCATTTATGTTCCACAGCCATCATAACCAATTAATAACTTGCACAGAACGATCATAATCTGCATCCACTTTAATTTATTTAGATTGTAATTACTCTAGTATTTAACCCATCCACTGTATGCGATTGATTATGGAAGGAATATTTCAATTAGTGACCAATTATGATCCCATCAACTGCTTAAAGCCTGGGTTAGACTTTCCACAATCAAATTTTATTACTCATGTGCACTGATCAATATGCTCACACCACAACTTCACATGTTCCTCTTGTTTCTTCTTCAAGAACAATATTGGACCGCAGAGGTACATCCTAAGGGTTTGTTTGGATGGGAGGGAATGGAAGGAAGGACAAGAAAAAAGAGGAGAAAGGTCATAAGTTACCTTGTTTGGGAAGAGGGTGAAAAAATAGGGGAAAGGAAATGGGAGTAACCGATTCCCCTTCTTTCCCCTTCAATGAGCGTAAATTTGTTAACCCCCAAATCGGGGTAAACTGGGAGAGAAAAAAAAGTTTAAGTCATACTTTCTTGGAAGACCAAAATATCCTTCTCTATATTATATCATTTTGACGGTTCATTCTCTAGTCTAGGGTTTTTCTTCTTCTTCAACTCGCTGCTGCCTTCCGTTGCCCTTCTCTTTATCACCGTTCTTCTCTTTCAACTCGCTGCTGCCTTCCGTTGCCTTCTCTTTGTCACCAAGCACTGCCTTGAAACAGATCGTTACGAGGCATGTCCATTATCCTCTGTTCAACGCTTTTCGTCCTCTGCCATCGCTACCTTTGTTATCCTCTCCTAATCTTCTTTTTAGTTTTACTTTATTTTATTTTCTTCCAACTTATTTACTGTGTGAAGAGATTTGAACATAGTTATGTTACATTCTACAATTTGCTAATGTACAACGATGTATGTCCAATATATCGGGTGGAGGAAGCATTTGCTTCTCGCATGGCCTAGCCTCACGTCGTTCATTTCTGTGCACTCTTCCGACTACCTAAAACAAGTAAGACAATCACAGCCTTTGGTCTTATCTGATGGATGAGAGTTCCATCGTTTGATCCAAGGTTCTGGACGAATGGGGTATAATTGTCACATTTCTTTTTTCCTTCCTTCCCCTCTCCTCCTATCCAAACAAGATAATTCATATTACCTTCCTTTTCCTTTCCCTCCTATGCAAACAAGAGAAGAAGAACAACCTTTTCTTTCCCTTCCTTCCCCTTTCATCCCTTTCTTTCCTTTTACTCTTCCCTTCCTTCCCCTCCAAATATCCAAATATAGCCTAAAAGAGAGAGTACAACTTATAGGAGCAAACCTCATGGTTACTGCACCCCTTCTTATTATATTTTGTTATTTTACTTATTTTCTTGTTTGCAGGAGAAGAATGTATTTTCTTAACTTATGTAATTCTTAGTAGAAATATGTTATGCGAATACCTGGCATCATATAAGGTTGCCCATTAAGAAATGGTCAACAAAACTATAACCAGCTAGCATTTTGACATGTTCTGGCTTCAGAGAACAATCAATAGTACATTCAATGTCTAAATATAGATTGGTAAAAATGAGAACAGGAAAGAAGATACAAACATAGGTCAGCCAAAATCTGCTAAGTAGCACTTGCAGTAATCTCCAAGTGGCATTCATATGAAAATGGAGGTGCAACAAAAAAAAAAATCATCTTTTGTCATTCCAATATGAAAAAGTAAACAAGCAAATAATCAATCCAAAAAAAAAAAAACAGATAGAATAAAAGATGACAATTATTGACTGCAAAAATTTTCTCAAAATGAACTCTTTTAAAATGCATACCTTGGCTTGAGAATTAACGTATAATTCCTTAAAATATAATTTGAGAGGTACCTGAGCGACAGCATTGAGATTAAGACGACCAAGCTTGAAATCCATTGAACTCTATGAAATGCTTCTCCTTGTCTGCAATCGAGCCCTATAAAGATCTCAGCATCCACTGACTTCCCTTCTTCCAGAAGGTGGAAAACCTTGCCCTAATCATAACATCTTTCTAACGATATCAATCCGATTTGAATCTTGAGGCTTAAAATCAAAGAAAGAACCCTAGCCAGATGGGAGCCAGGAGCAATACACTAAAACTAGCGCCGTATCCGCGCGTACACAGAGGCGAGAAAGGGAACGAATCAACGATCCTGGTCGGTAATGTAAAGGCCGAATCTCACGAAAAAGAAAAAAGAAAAACCAAAATACGAGTGAGATCGGTTGCGAGAAGTCTGGCCTGCTCCCCCGGAGCGGTGACGAGATGTCGAGTTGCGCCGAGTAGGCCACTATCGGATCCAGACACGAAACGAAATCTTGCGGGGATCCGTTGAAGTTCCCTCGTTGAGGCTTCCACGCCAACGTATCGTACGCGATTTGTTGCGTCAAACTTTGTTTGATGTTGTGTATGCTTAGATTGTCAAAAACAAAATAATTTTAGGCATGCGGTCATTTAGGAATCGTGGACCTTGCTTGTGTACGTATTTAAAAATAAATATCAGTGAGAACCAGCTTACTTCTTAAAAAAAACGGTTGCTGTTGAAATCTGTCCACTCAAACGTAATCGATCGGACCTGCAAAATAGTCCTCACACGAGAGGCATTGGGGGTGGCCCTCGTGGAAGACCCGCTCAAGTCAGCAAGGATCAGCAATTAACAAACAAGAGGAGAAGGCTCTCGCTAAAGAGTCTCTCCAAGAGTGACCTTTCGAGAGCTCTGAGCAGAGCGCTAATGAAGAAAAATGAAGAGAAGCCAAGGCAGAGTGTGCCAGTGAGCAAGTGTGCATACCTGAGGAGTCGGCATATGACTCTATTTATAGAGGATCACCTGATTCCCTAGGGGCATCGTAGGTCCAAAAGTCGTTAGGATTTGAATACAGTTTGTTATGAGGTCAGTAAGATTCGCATCTTGTTGGTTAGAGGATCGATGGCTGGGAGAACTGGTTGATGTCTCGAGATTTGATGAGTATATAGGCTCCAGGGCTCTAGGCCACTCTCGCAGGTCCTAGGCCACTCTCAGATATGATTTCTGTTTGGAATCTTACGAATTTGAACTCTCCCGCGCCGAATTCCGCAGAGGTTCTTAAGTGCACGGGTCTAGCCGGAGCATAATAATGACTCGGCTGACGAGGCACAGTCGGATAGCTCGACCGGGGCCGAGAGAGATGATATAGCTCGGTTGAGGCCGAGAGATGATATACCTCGGCTAAGGTTGAGAGATGATATAGCTTGGCTGAGGCCGAGAGACAATATAACTCGGTTGAGGCTGAGAGACGATATAGCTCGGCTGAGGCCGAGAGATGTGATGAGATGATATAGCTTGGCTGAGGCCGAGAGACGATATAGCTCGGCTGAGGCCGAGAGATGTGATGAGATGATATAGCTCGGCTGAGGCCGAGGGACGATATAGCTCGGCTGAGGCTGATGGACGATATAGCTCAGCTGAGGCCAAGAGATGTGATCCGTGCCTTAGGAATCCTTGGCTCGATGAGGGGCTAAGGCACCCCGATTTACTGAGGCTGACTTATCTCTAGCGGGTATTGTTCAGCACGTGGGAGTCAGGGTTGATCCTAGCCCCTTGCACGATTATTTATGCAACGGCAATTTTACCCATCAACACATGCCCCCCACTCCCTAGTTCGAAGCGTAGGTTTGGGCATAGGGAGTATAACTCTGGGTGACACGATCTGAGTGGGTTTGGATTTGACAGCCTGTGTAATGGCACTCTAATTAGCGCCGCGTGGCCGTCTTACCTTTACGGAATGGAACCGTCGCTTCCTAGGGGCAACGGTTGGGGAAGCGCCACGTAGCAAATCCCAGTTTTCACGGTGCCTGCAGCGGCGGTTCCGGGCGTCTCGATTAAGACGCCTTATCTTCTTTTTGAGGCGGTTTCCTTCGGGGAGAAGTAAAGTCGAAACAGCGCCATTCCTATTCACCGCGCCCTTTCGTCCCCTCCTGGAGAATCTTGTTCTTCTGCTTTCTTTGCGACGTCGTTCGGTGCTTCTTGCGACCAACAACATGGTGAGTCCCAGCAACATGATTTCAGAGATTACTCCCGAAGATCTGGGGAAAATACGCCAGAGGTATGGCATTCCCTCGGACATTGTCCTGCAGTTGCCGGAGCCCGAGCACAGGGTCTCGCAAGAGCTGAAGGGAGGGATCTTTCTTTACGAAGATAGCCTGAAGGCAGGCCTTCGGTTTCCTCTCTATCCCTTAGTAAAAGAGATTATGAGATTCTACAACATCTGCCCAACAATGGTGGCGCCCAACAGTTGGCGGAGTATCGTCGGGTTTATCTCGATGTGCAAAAGGGTTCAGGTAACAGCGACCCTGCCCCTGTTCCGTGTTTGTCATCAACTGATATCCGGGAGGGGCTCAGAGTGGTCCTATGTCGGACCTCGGAAGTCATTCAGGGCGATCATGGATAAACCGTCGTCCATAAAGGAATGGAAGGTTCGATTCTTTATCGCCGAAGGGAACATTGGTTCCGGCTTCCCGCGAGGATGGGGAAATCCTGTTAGAGATGTAGAGGCGCATCCGGCCTTGTCCAACAGGAGAGGGAGGACCTAGGGGTCCTTCTTGCTAGTCGAATGCTATCGGCCAGTGTCTTACTATCGGAGGAAGCCCTTTTCACTGTCGGGCTTAGCCCCATTGATCCGCAATGTAAGTCTCTTTCTTTTTCCCCTTCATTGATTTCATTCAAGCAAGTATACCTCGATCTGATTGTTCGGTTACTGCACTTGCAGCCAAGAAATCTACGCTGGGGGGTCGCATAAGGAAAGAGTTGGGTAAGCATTCGAGAGAGGTCAATAGGATCGAAAGACGCAAGCCTGAGAAGAAGGTTCGTCTTTCTAGAGAGCATTCGCTGGAGACATCGGCCAGAAAAGAGGGCATGGGAGTGCCAGCGGTGAGAGAGGGGTTCTCTCCGTTGAGGGAAAAAGCAATAGTCACGATGGAGGAGCGGAGATTGGAGGAGGACTCAGAAAGGGTTGCCAAGATCCCTCATCCTCTGGTGGTGGAGATAGTGGATAGCCCGAGGGAGGCTCCGTTGGAAGTTCAGGGTGAGCCTGTCATCGAAGAGTCTTCCTTAGATGGGTTAGAGGGCGATGACGTTGGGCTACAGGCAATGGATGTTCGGGAGGAGTCTCCTGCCGAAGAGCTTCCTCTTGAGGGGGCTAGAGGTGCTGGTGAACAAGTTGAGGCTTCGGTGGAGTCCGCGTGGGAGGAGCAGGCGCCGGCGATTGAAGAGGGGCCTTTGGGTGAAGAAGGAGGACAGGACGATGACCCTCCAGCTGAAGTTTCCCATGTCGAAGGCTCGGGAAGATTGAGGCCGGGGCTGGCCGAGGTATCTGATGAATTGCAGGCCAGGCTTTTGCTGGAGGAGGCCAGGAGATTGAAGGCTTCTCAGTCTGAGATTGTTCGGGCTGGCTCCTCGGATGGGATGCCTGGTGGTCGGGCTCGGCTATCGAGGAGGCATTTTCTGCTTTGATGAAGTTGGCATTGTATCCGAGCGTTGGTCCCTCGACGAACGAGTTCACGGACCTGAATCTTATCGACGCCGCTTTTGGTCAGCGGAACATGGCAAAGGATGTTCATCTTCTCCCCGATATCGATAATCCCACCCTCATAGGGTTAGCTAGGTCTTACACCTCCCGGGTGAGTTGCTATTCCGGAGTACCGGGTGTTTTCTGGCGACTTCGATCGTGCTTTCTTATTTGAGTTTTATTTTGCAGAGTGCTCTGATCAATAGGGCTCTGTGTTGGCGTTTGAGCCTGGCAACGGGGGCAGCATTCAGGCTAAGAGAGTCAGTGCCGAGCTCGACTGTGAGCAGAGGTGTCTGACAAATTTGAGCGACTCCTGGATACCGCTAACAAAAACTTTCGGTGGCGAGGGGGTTGCACCGGGCCGCACTTGACGACGTATCCAAATTAAAGCTTGAAGTTAAGGAGCTACACGGGCTCAGGGCGAGGTATGACGAGGTATGCTCGGAATTGTCACAGGCCAGATCCAGGCATACTGAGGAAATGGAAACCGCTAAGAAGCAGTTTGATGAAAGTCGAGACAGGCTAAGGAGAGAAGCTGCTGAGGAGAGGAGTCGCACGAATAGAATGCTTGGCGAGTCAGAAGAGAATATCCAGCAGCTGCAGCATTGCATTATCGCTAAGGACGATAAGATCAAGTGGCATCAGGAGAGGATGTCCAAACTTGACAATGAGCTCTCCAGTCCAGGGAAAAAGTTAACAGTAGACAATCGAAGATTAACGACCTTAAGGACTGGATAGAGCAGGTTGAAGCCGACAAGCTAAGGGCCTTCGGCAAGGTCGAAGAATTGACTAGGAGATTATCTCGGCGAGAGGAGGAGGTATAGCCTAGTCTTTTTAATTTTCTCCGTCGGCTCACTGTTGCATTGACTAACTCCATGTTGGCAGATGGAGAAGGTGAGGCTTGAGGGTCGAGGTCAATTAGAAAGCCTACAAGAAGAACTAGTGTCGAGCCATCGGTGGAGCTCGGAGCTCGAAAGGCAGGTTACTGAGGCTGAAGAGCGAGTCACCTCGCTTCGGGGTCAAGTCGCTGAGGTTGAGAGGCATCTCGCCATACTTTGGGGTGAACAAGATGCAACATGTGCTGAGGCTTTCCAGCTCGACGAGGAGGAGACCCGAACTAAAATATCCCGGGAGCATCCGGAATGGGACCTCTCTTTTCTGGATGTCGAACCCTCTGAGGCCTACACCCCAGGGGTTGAAGAAACCGAGTACGAAGATGTCTCAGACGTCGATCTGGACGCTATCTTGGGTTCAAGTGAGGCTGCAGCTTCCGAGGGACACTTCAAGCCTGCCGCCGAAGGAACGACGACTTTAGAAGTGGGCGAAACGAGCCGAGCCTCTCTGGGTGTTGTTGAGGACACTGCTGGAACAGATCCAGCTCCTGATCCTTGAGGACCATTTGTATGCTTTTATTGTTCAGACATGTAATTTGGTTAAAATTTTTAATGAATGGGTCTTTTGTCTCCATCTGCTTAATCGCCTCTTTTGGCTGATCTTTTATCCCAAGTTTTCTTCTAGCTGTGAACGAATTATGACTCATTCACTATCTTGGGCCGGTTTGGCCCGGACTAAGCAAATATCTCGGTCGAGGCCAAGGTATAAAATGGTTCAGCAGCGGTGTAGGATGGGTCGACCTAACATGGCCAAAATTGCCGCAATATCCTGGTCAAGTTTGTGGTCGGGTAATTCGGCCTATCCAAGACGAGGAAGCGGGTGCGCTTTTGGAGGGAGTTTGGCCCTGGGAAAAAGGGGGGCGCATCCCGAGCGCTATGGTGTCGTTAATAAATCCCTTCGGAGAGGGGGCGGGACTCTTCGCTTCCTATGGGCGCTGATTGAGATGACGCGTGGCGGATTTCCGAGAATTGGAATCAATGGCCTGGGCGACCGGAATGCTGCCAGAAGCAGTTTAAATACTGGTGGGGGGTACGCCATTGTTAAATATCTTCTCTGTCGATCTTCTGTTGGCCTATCCAAGCTTGCGACAGCAGGATGGCTTCCGGAGGTGAAGGGAGGTCTACTGGAACCCCAAGTAGTGGCATTGGCGGCAGTGGGGGGCTCCACTGGGGCCATACCATGATAACTATCGACGGGGAGGTCTTGGCCTCACTATTCGCAGATCGCGAGCAAATCCGGAGGACGGCCGAGCGATATCTGGCCATTTCCACCAGGGAGATTGAGCTCCTCCGCGAAGCCAATAGCCGGTTGGAGAGGCAGGTGGCATCCCTTCAGCAATAGGTGGGTGTACCGGCTTTGCGGCGGGAGGAGAGCTCAATGGCATCCAGAGGGAGTGATAAGCCCCTGTGAGGGCTAATGTATCTTTCTCTTTGTTTTCCCCTTTTATGAAAGAAGAAATTATGCAACTTCCACGTTTGCTGTCATCTTTGAAATGCTTGTTTTCATTGCGTGAGTCTTATAAACGAAACACCCTCTTGGGGGAATCCCTGGCGATCTCGGCAAGACTCGAGATATAGTGTTCATGCTTTGGCCGAGGCAAAGGGAACTTCACAAGTTCTAGCTGGGGTGCAATGTACCACATGGTTTGGCCGAAGTATAAAGAGTGCTTCATTATCGCTGAGGCGTCGGCAGCTATCTCAGTCCGGATCGAAGCGAAAGATAACGTTCAATCATGCTGTACTGAAGAGATACTTCGGTTTATTCCGATGTATAGAGGCAGTTTTGGCCTTAAGCGGGATCATAGGGCAATGTCTCAGTTTATGCCGAGACATAACGGGCAGTTGGGCCAGAGCGGGGGATATCGAGGTGCCTTTATTGAAGAGTACTTGGCTTCTGCACCTTTTTATTATTCTGCCAGCATCTTGTCTTTTTCAAGGCGAGCTGACCTTCTTTTTGCCGAAATGGATAATACGGCCCTGTAACCTGCAAAAGGTTGCCTCGGTATTTTCTGGGGTCATTTATCCCATCGATCTTTTCCAAGGTACGATATAAACGCTGACTTGCCATTGGAGGGCATCGTTTTTGCTGAGCGATTTTCCAGGCCTGCCCGTATCTCAAGGATCAGCGGGCAATCCCCTGCATTTAAGGCTTTCGATTCGAGATCAGGGGAAAATCTTTTGGCGTGCGTCATAGCTCGGGCGACGCGTTTGGTGCGCATTAAAGAGCGCTCTTTTCATCTTCGGAGGCCACGTGGTCGTGTGGATAGGGCGTTTTGAATTTTGGGGCTTTCTGTTTTAATAGCTGCTCCCGGTCTGTTTGCCTATAAAACGGGAGGAGAGGGCCGTTTTAGGCCATCTTCCAAGGTTTTCTTCTCCGTAAGTTGTGAGAGTTTTCATGATGCCTGTGTCCCTTGGGCTGAGAGTGGGGGGATTGAGTTTTCCTTTTGCAAGTCATCTTCCCCCGGATAGCTGGGGTGATGAAGGAGTCGCTGAAGAGCAACTCATCCTCCAGATAGGAGTTTCGGAGATCATATGGAGAGCGCACAGGAGGTCCGTAGAGATCACATGGAGAGCGCACATACGCGCTTCCTGTGTGTCCTTTGTGGTTTACTACGGGGGTCGCAGGGTAGAAAGTGGACATGTACCCCCGTAGCATGTGCAAACTTTTCGTTCTCCCTATGGCTGGATGCTTAGCCCCTCCGTGTGGGGAATCTTTCACCATGTGAAGAGGGAGTTGAGAGCAGTGCGGGGCTGATGGTCCCCTGTCTCTCTCAATCGGGCAGCGACCTGCAGCCCAGCATTCCATTCAGGGGGAAGCTTCCTCGGCCTCGGTATCCACTAGTCTGTGTCTCTTTTTGGATCTCTTAATTCATCCAGAGGACCCATGGGAGGCTGGCCCTGTTATCTATCAGGGTGAGTTGACTGGTTTGTCTGATTTCTCGGGTCAGACATCATTATCAACCGAAACTGACTGAAGCAGTTTGGCCGAGCTATTTACTCGTCTTTATTTCCTATGCTTTGATGCACTTGTAACTCCTCTTAGGAGGTTGTAACTTTTCATTTGATGAGAAAATAAAGAAAGTTTCATTCTTTCTTCCTTTAGCACCTGCTTCTTTTGTGCTGAGAGTTGTTACTCCCATATTACGCTTGTTTGTCATAGCATACTTTGGCAGTGCTATCGCTACTTTGTTCTTGCTAAGATCAATATCGGTCCTCAGCGGAGAAAGCGTATATCCATGCTTGAGTCAAAGAGAGGCCTGGGCGGTCTTGTGGACTCATGAGGTAAGCATTATCTTGTTTGCAGAACGAAGCATGTGTTTTTACGGGGAAAGACGCTCGTGGCATGTCTTTGCTGTCGAATAGTAGGAGGTCGTTTGCCTCTGCCGAGGTATTATGAGTGTTTTCGTTATCTTAGAACATCTGAGGAGTCACTCGATTTGATCGAGGTTTTAGACCATGTTTCACTTGGCGCGGCCAAGGTAATAGACGCACTTCAGCTCTGGCCGTAGCTTCTGTGTTGTTCGTTCCGGTCGGGGCTTGTATGCTGCCCGAACCTTGGACAAAGTTTCTCCATCATTCGGTCCGATCGGAGCTTGTAAACTGCCTGAATTTGGACGACGTTTTGGAGACCATTTGGTCCGGCCGGGGCTTGTAAGCTGCCCGAATCCGAACAAAGTTTTGGGGACTGTTTGGTTCGGCCGGGGCTTGTAAGCTGCCCGAACCCGAACGATGTTTTAGAGACCATTTGGTCTGGCCGGAGCTTGTAAGCTGCCCGAAACCGAATGATGTTTCTTTGATGTTTGGTTCGGCCGGGGCTTATAAGCTGCCTGAATCCGAACGAAGTATCTTTGACGTTTGGTTCGGCCGGGGCTTGTAAGCTGTCCAAATCCGAACGAGGTTTTGCATATCACATGGCTCCCAGCTGCACCGGGAGCGCTCGGCCATACCGAGCCTTCGCGGAATGTAATTTGGCCTAGCCGAGATATGTAGCTCTGGCTCAGAGCTCGGCCTAGCTGAGGTACAGAGATTTGGCTCAAGGAGATAGCTCGGTTGTGCCGAGAATGGATGCGTAAACAACATCTGTTTTCTATTATGACCTTTCAAAAAAAACGACCGTAGCGGTCATGCCGCAGATAATAGAAACAAGATGCCAAAGCTGTAAATGGGGCAAGTCTATAAAGAACGTACTCTCTTGGTGATATATGCGGAGGTTGTCCGAACTCCACGTCCGGGGAACGAATTTCCTGTCCAAATCCTGGAGCTTGTAGGTGCCGGGTCCGACGACTTCCGCCACTTGATAAGGGCCTTCCCAATTTGGCGACAGCTTTCCTTGTTCTAGTGGCTTGGAGACGGATGCCTTCCAGAGGACGAGATCACCGGGCAAGAAGGATTTTCCTTTGACTCTAGAGGCATGGTAACGAGCCACTCTTTGCTGGTATGCAGCTACTCTAATTCGAGCTTTCTCTCTGATCTCTTCCACCAGGTCGAGATTGGTGTGAAGCTGCTCATCGTTAGCTTCCTCTGAGTAGCTCTCCACTCGCGAAGAAGGGAGTCCTACCTCCACAGGGATGACGGCTTCCATGCCAAAGGCCATCCGGAACGGGGTCTCGCCGGTGGGGATTCTCTGGGTAGTGCGGTAGGCCCATAGGACGTGATGAAGTTCATCCGCCTATCTACCTCGGGCTCTGGTGAGCCGAGCTTTGATCCCTTAAAGCAGGGTTCGATTAGTTACTTCGACTTCTCCATTGGCTTGTGGGTGCCCCACCGATGTAAGACGGTGGCAGATCCCATGTTCTTCGCAGAAACCTTGGAACTTTGGGTTATCAAACTGCCTGCCATTGTCAGTGATAATTGTATGCGGAAGGCCGAAGCGGCAGATAATGGATCTCCACACAAAGTCCCTGGCCTGAGCTTCGGTTATTTAGGCAACTGCCTCAGCCTCCACCCACTTGGTGAAGTAGTCGATGGCGACAAATAAAAACTTTCTCTGTCCTGTGGCGAGGGGGAAAGGGCCAAGAATATCCATCCCCCACTTAGCAAAGGGCTAAGCGGAGGAAATAGGGACTAAACTGGCGGAGGGGAGCCTCTGGATGTTGGAGTGTCTCTGACATGAGTCACAAGCTCGGACGAGATCATCAGCATCCTTTTGCATAGTGGGCCAATAATACCCCTGACGCAGCACCTTGTGGCATAGAGATCGACTCCCCAGATGGTTGCCGCAAATTCCTTTATGTACCTTCCGAAGAGCATAATCAGCTTCAGATGAGTGAAGGCACTTGAGCAACGGCATGGAAAAGGATCGCTTATAGAGCTGGTCGTCGACCAACACATAGTGGGTAGCTTGCAATTTAGCTTTCTTGCTTCCTTACGGTCGGCTGGGAGCGACCCTTCTTTGAGATACCTCGAGATGGGGTCGAACCAGGATGGCTCGGCCTCAATTTGCATCACTCGGTCCGCTTTCGCGATGCTAGGCTTTTCCAGGATTTCTAGGGGAAACTTTTGTTCGAAACTCATCGATTCCAGTTGCCAGTCGGGATAATAGATCGGCACGGGCATTCTCGGATCTGGGGATCTGGATAACTTCAAATTCAGAGAAGTGGGAAAGCAAGTCCCGCACCTGCTGGAGATACCGAATCATGTTTGGCTCCCGGGCCTCAAATTCGCCCCGCACGTGACTGGCTACCAACTGAGAGTCGGTAAAGGCATTTAACTTCTTCACTTTGAGGTCACGGGTGATTCAAGTCCAGCGAGCAGAGCTTCATATCAGCTTCGTTATTGGAGGCTGGAAAGGATAAGCGAACACCATACTCGAAGGTAGCCCCTTCTGGGCTGGTAAGGATTAGGCCAGCGCTTGAGCCATCGGCATTGGACGATCCGTCAACATGGAGCAGCCACAGGGCAGTAGATTTCGGTTGCTCAGGGGAGTCTGGAGTGGAACCATCCTCCGGGATAGTACATTCAAGGAGGAAGTCAGCTAGAACCTGGGCCTTGATGGCCGAGCGAGGCCGATACCGGATGTCATGCTTGCTTAGGTCGACGGCCCATTTAGCCATCCTTCCTGATGTCTTCGGGCAATGAACCACCGCCTTGATGGGTTGGTCAGTGAGGACCGTCACAGAATGCGACTGGAAATATGGTCGTAGCCTCCAAACGATGTTACCAAGGCTAACACCAGCTTCTCGATCCGAGTGTACCTTGTCTTGGCGTTCCGGAGCAGTTTGCTGACATATTAGATCGCTTTTGAGTCTTTTTCTCTTCTCCGACCAAAACTGAGCCAATTGCGCCTTCTGAAACCACCAAGTACAGGAATAGCATCTCTCCCGAGTTGGGGCTGCTGAGGAGGGGTGGCGAGCCGAGATACCTCTTAAGGTCCTCGAATGATTTCTAGCACTCACGAGTCCATTGAAAATTCTTGGCAGATCGAAGAGCTTTAAAGAAGGGAAGGCACTTTTTGCCGATCGAGCTACAAAGCGGTTGAGGGCCGCAATTCTTCCTGTCAGGCGCTGGACCTCTTTGATAGATGTTGGGGGTGTCATTTGCTGAAGGGCTTGAATCTTTGCTGGTTGGCTTCAATGCCTCGCTGAGAAACCATGAAGCCCAGAAACTTCCAGAGTTGACACTGAAGGCGTACTTTGTTGGATTGAGCTTCATCCAATATTTTTGGAGCGTCGCGAAGCTCTCAGAGAGGTCCTCAATGTGCTGGGAAGCTTCTTTGCTTTTGACCAGCATGTCGTCGACATATACCTCCATGTTTCGGTCGATTTGCTCCTTGAAGACCTTGTTGACCAGCCTTTGGTAAGTTACACCTGCATTCTTCAGACCAAAAGGCATGACACGGTAGCAATATGTACCTCGATCGGTTATGAAAGTGGCCTTTTCTTCATCCTCAGGCGCCATTCAGATTTGATTGTAGCCAGAATAGGCATCCATGAAGGTTAGCATCTGATGCCCTGAAGTAGCATCTACAAGCTGATCGATCCGAGGGAGAGGGAAGCTATCCTTCGAGCAGGCTTTATTGAGGTAGTGAAGTCGATGCAGATCCGCCATTTGCCATTCGACTTCTTTACCATGACGACATTGGACAACCAACTCGGACAGTTTACCTTCCGAATGAAGTTTGCCTTAACAAGTTTGTCGACTTCTTCCTCAATCGCCTTCTGCCGCTCAGGGGCGAAGCTCCTCTTCTTCTGCTTTATGGGCCGGGACATCTCATCTACATTAAGATGATGGACGAGGACATCCGGGCTGATTCCTGGCATATTGGAAGCAGACCAGGCGAAGACATCAGCATTCCTTTGGAGAAAGTCGATCAGCTCCATCCGAGGTTTCCCTTTTAGCAGCGACCCGATCTTTATAGTTCGGTCTGGCTGGGCTTCGTTTAGCGACACCTCCTCCAGCTCTTCAGCTGGTTCTCCCTGTTGCTCGACAAAATCTTCCCGAGCGTCCGGTCCATCAACCTCGGGCAATTTGGATTGCAGACTGGTGATGAAACACTGTCGAGCTATAGCTTGGTTTCCTTGGACTACTCCCACTCCCCATCCGGTAGGGAACTTCATTGCTAGGTGCGGGATGGAGATAGCGACTCTAAGGGACATCAGGCCGGGTCTCCCAAAAATTGCATTGTAGGGCGACCAAAGCTTGGTCACCAGAAAATCTGTGTGGACCGTGGCAACGAAAGGCCAACTCCTCGCGCGGACCGTCAAGGTCACGACTCCCTTGGGGGTAATTACATCGCCGGTGAACCCCATTAGGGTGGAGTCACGGCTCGGAGATTCTCCATAAGCAGTTTTATCTTCAGAAACACATCGAGATACAAAATATTGACGGAGCTCCCACTATCAATAAGGATTCGATCTACATCATAGTTGTTCAGATTAAGGGATACAACCAACGCATCATCATGCGGGAACTGTATTTTTGGAGGTCGCTGTCGGAGAAGGAGAGCTCATTTGTTCACGCTTTCTTTGGCGCCGAACCTTCTTCATCGTTCCGCCCGCTTGATGGACTGCCAACTACCTCGATCACATTAATGTGACCAGCGACCGGAGGATTCAGAGGAAGATGTTGCTGAGGCTCAGGTTGACGATCGCCCCCGTTCCTTGGCTCGAGTGCTCTCCTGAATTGGTCCATCCTACCCCGCTGGATGAGCCTTTCGATCTCATTCTTTAGCTGCCAGCACTCCTCAGTGTCGTGGCCATGATCCCGATGGTAGCAGCAGTATTTGGTGGGATCTCTCCGGGCAGCATTCCCTCGGAGAGGAGGTGGTCGGGGGAGCTGGCGCTCTATTGCCATGAGGATCTCCGCCCTTGGGGCAGTGAGCGGAGTGAATCGGTTGAACCTCCTTGGCGGGCTCCGGGTGCGATTCCTCACGGGGGCGGAGGAACCCTTTGGCGGCAAGGCAGACTTGGCTGACGGGCGGATCGGTGCTTGTTCGAGCCCTTGGGCTCCTTTTTCCTTGTCAGCTCGGTGCGGGCAGCTCTCCACGATTCTTTGACTCTGGCATATTTGTCTGCCAAGCCATCATGTCGGAGAGGTTCTGAGGGTAGCTGACCTCCAGCGCCAGGTAAAAGTCACTCTCCTTTAATACTCGGGTGGACATGGCCACCTCATGATTAAGGTGGTCCATTTCCAACATGGCCGTGTTAAAACGGTCGAGATATTTTTTAAGGACTCCCCCTCTCTCTACTTAACCTCAGAGAGGGAGTCGGATCTCCACGATGACGATGGCTACTGACGAACTGGCTAATGAAGAGGCGGCTCAGCTCGTCGAACGAACTAACGAAACCTGGTTTCAAAGCATTGAACTAGGTTCGAGCGGATCCCCTGAGGGTGGAGGGGAAGGCACGGCAGAGGATCGCATCTGATGCCCCGTGGAACATCATGATCGATCTGAAGCTGTTTAGGTGGTCGTCGGGATCAGAGGCCCCATGATAGGGCTCGATGGCGGGCAGCTTGACGTGGTAGGGAATCACTTCCTCCATGATTCCCTTGGAAAAGGGAATGCCCTGCTCCGTCTGATGGTGGAGCGGATAGGCCTGCTTGGCGGCATCTAACTCCTGGCGCATCTCCGGAGTTGCTGGCAGATCTCCTCAGGCACAACAGGAGGGGCCGATGAGGAGAGAAATGAGATGGTGTCGAGTCGTGGCGAGAGAACACCGGAGAGAGGGATTGGGCCCGCCGAGATCAGGGAAGATCTTTGCCACGGCCCCTTTGGGGGGCTGGCTCAGCTTCCCTAGGGCGGCGAGGGGGGTCTGCAACCCCATGCGGGCCGGAGGAGGAGATCGCTGGATGAGCGGGGGCTGCATTCTCCTCAGGAGGATGTGGGGCAGGTGCCGCCGGACGGGGGGTTTCAAATGCCCCTGGATCAGGTGAGTCAGGGCTTGGACCTGCTGGACCAGTAAGGCAAACTGGTCCTGGGTCACTGGGGCTGCCGGTGGTGATGGAGTCTCAACTGGTGGTGGTGGTGGCGCTACGCTGCTCACCAAATCAGGACTTTGGGAGGCGACCTGATCCTGGGCTTCGAGGTAGCCTTTCTTCGGTTGGCCAGGAAGGAGTTCTCTTTCAAATCGAGATCCTTGTCTCCTGAATCACAAGTTTATGGGACTTGAGGCCCTTCCTCTAGCGTCAATTTGTTGCTGCTGAAATCTGTCCTCCGACTCGGGCGCGATCGGGCTCTGGGACGGGCTCCCTCCTGGGCGGACCTGCAAAACAGTCCTCACGTGAGAGGCGTTGGGGATGGCCCTCCGCGGAAGACCCTCCGACGCTCAAGTCAACGGGGATCGGCAATCAACAAACAAGAGGAGAAGGCTCTCGCTGAAGAGTCTCTCCATGGGTGGCCTTTCGAGAGCTCTGAGCAGAGCGCTAATGGCAAAAAATGGGGGGAAGCCAAGGCAGAAGGAGAGTATGCTAGTGAGTAAGTGCGCATACCTGAGGAGTCGACAATGACTCTATTTATAGAGGATCACTTGATTCCCTGGGGGCGTCGTGGGTCCAAAAGTTGTTAGGATTTGAATCCAGTTTGTTATGAGGTCAGTAAGATTCGCATCTTGTTGGTTAGAGGATCGACGACTGGGAGAGCTGGTTGATGTCTCAAGATTTGATGAGTATATAGGCTCCAGGGCTTTAGGCCACTCTCGTAGGTCCTAGGCCACTCTCAGATATGATTTTTGTTTGGAATCTTACGAATTTGAACTCTCCTGCACAGAATTCCGTAGAGGTTCTTGAGTGCCAGGGTCTAGCTGGGGCATAATAATGACTCGGTTGACGAGGCACAGTCGGATAGCTCGACCGGGGCTGAGAGAGACGATATAGCTCGGCTAAGGCCGAGAGATGATATAGATCGGCTAAGGTCGAGAGACGATATAGCTCGGTTGAGGCCAAGAGACGATATAGCTCGGTTGAGGCCGAGAGACGATATAGCTCGGCTGAGGCCGAGAGATATGATGAGATGATATAGCTTGGCTAAGGCCGAGAGATGATATGGCTCGGCTGAGGCCGAGAGACAATATAGCTCGGCTGAGGCCGAGAGATGTGATGAGATGATATAGCTCGGCTGAGGCCGAAGGATGATATAGCTCGACTGAGGCCGAGAGATGTGATGAGATGATATAGCTCGTCTGAGGCCGAGAGACGATATAGCTCGTCTGAGGCCGAGAGATGATATAGCTCGGCTGAGGCCAAGGGATGATATAGCTCGGCTAAGGCCGAGGGACGATATAGCTCGGCGAGGCCGAGAGATGTGATGAGATGATATAGCTCGGCTGAGGCCGAGAGATGATATAGCTCGGCTGAGGCCGAGAGATGTGATCCGCACCTTAGGAATCCTTGGCTCGATAAGGGGCTAAGGCACCCCGATTTATTGAGGCTGACTTATCTCTAGCGGGTATTGTTCAGCACGTGGGAGTCAGGGTTGATCCTAGCCCCTTGCACGATTATTTATGCAACGGCGATTTTACCCCTCAACAAAACCAATTGAAGAAAATTTTCTCTATGTTTGTGATGTAGTTGAAATCCGTTCTTCGGCTTGAAGGTGATGCACATCGGGATTCGAATAGTGCTTTTTCGTTCGAGTGAACCTACAAGGCAGCCTTTACGTAGAAAATATGGAGGTGGTCCCTGCGAAAGACCCTCAGCCACCCAAGTCAATGAAAATCTCTAGCAATCAGATAAGAGAAGAAGGCTCTAATAGAAGGATCTCCCTTCTTGAAATGATTTTTCAAGAGCGATGGCCTTATCTAGAGTTTCTTTGAGCTTAGATTGCCTTCGAAAGTGTACCTAGGGGGTCTTAAGACTTAGTATTTGTGCGCTGTCGAGGAGGTGAGTTATTACCTAATTTTTCATATGCGTTTTAGGAAGCGGCATCTGATAATGCCGGAATCCCACCGGTTATGGGGATCGACAGTTGATGAAGCTGACTGGCGCTTTATCAAAAATTTAAAATCCCGTTGATCATGGATTGAGCGATGTATTTAGTTTCCATTTCTATTTTGGAAAGCTCACTCCGCAATCCTTGCGATCGGGATGGTTCATTCTTTGAGATATTCGGTATGGTTTGAAGCAGTAATAGTGCTTATGTTGAAGGGATGTTGATCAATCCTGGCGAGGTATGGAGATAGCTTGGCCCTACTAAGGTTCGAAGATAGCTCGGCCCTACCGAGGTACTGAGATAGCTCGGCCCTGCTGAGGTTCGAAGACAGCTCGTTCTTTCGAGGTACTAAGATAGTTCAGCTTTACCGAGGTATGGAGATAGCTCGACCCTGCCGAGGTACAGAGATAGCTCGGCCCTACCGAGGTTCGGAGACCGACTCTGGTGTCGGCGTTGAGACCGACGATGGCGTCGGTACTATCTCTGGAGTCGGTGAGGAGACTAACTCTGGCATGGTGCCGAGACTGACTCTGGCATCGGCACTAAGACCAACTCTTGCTGTCTGTTTGACTATAGCCCAGTCAGTCAGTTCAAACATAGCTTGATCAGCTAAATGGGAGATAACTTGATATTTGAAAACTCAACCTTTGTTGTCAGACACATTTATTGATATGGTGCTAATTTTCTCTCGCATCACATGCCCCCCACTCCCTAGTCCGAAGTGTAGGTTCGGGCATAGGGAGTAGAGTCCTCATATGGCTTTGGCTGATCAATTAATGAGCTCTGTTCCCAATGTGGGTTTGTCGTCTGATTATATCGATTAACCTATCGAAGAGTTTCATTCCTCATGTCAAATGCTCATGTCAAGTGCTAAGTGCCCCTCTATAGTCAGCCTTCTGCTCTTATTCGTGCTTTGAAAACTGAAGACAACTGCTTGCATTTAAATCGCGAAGGCTAAGATCAGGGAAGGGTACCTTTACTTAGCTTTGTGGCATGAGGAAAGACTCCCCATATCCTAGAGAGGGCGACACATGGCCAATTTAAGGATCGAAAAGCATCAATCTCCTTAGGAGAGGTGAAAATCTTCAGTTTTTCACCCAGAGGAAACCAGATGGGCGACATGTGGCCCAATCGGGGGTCAAAGTATGGAGGTCGATGAGCTTTGATTCTCGAGTTTTCTCCTAATTAATGGCTTCTTCTCCTCGTTCGATGGTTATAAAAAAGGGGAAAGGGAGAGTACTACCTATAACCCGAAGAGGAGTTCCCTTCCATTGAGAGTGAGTCTGGGAGAGTTTACCCATGTCGTCGTCAGAGGCAAAAGAGTTGGTCTTCATCTTTAAAATTTAGCTTGGGCTTGAGGATTCGGATGAAGAAGTTGTTGAAAAGCAAACTGCCCAAAGGGTGCCAAAAGAGTGACTCTGCCGAATCTCATGAAGTCAAAAATGAGGTGCTACTGGAGACAACTTCGAAGTTTCTTTTTCAACATACAAACATGAAGAAGAGAAAGAAAGAAAGTCATAGAGGTCACACCGAAAACGCAAGAAAGAAGCGTTCTCGCTGGACCTCCTCTTGTATGTCTTCCTCAAGCTTTTTCATAGTCGGTAGCGGTTGCTATTGATCCACAAGAAGAAATGCCTGAAGATCCATCAAGTGTCTTCTTAAAGGATGGAAAGCTCAACGTAAGTATATTTGGCTTGAGCTTTTTTCCATATCCTTGCTTCAAGTTTCGAAGTTTGCCATCTAACGGAGTTTGAAGATGCTCTTTGCATTTCTCTGAAGTTGAAGCATTACCGCTGTAGTAACAACAAGTAGACTTTAGAAAACTTTATTGTGTAAAATTTTCTTACATTTTTGATGTTGTCATGCACTTGTAATATCTTGTAAAATGATATTCTAAATGAGTGAAGTTTTCATTTTCAATTGTATATTCTTTTTGCTGACTGTTTGTCGCTTTAGATAATTAGGTATCACGACAAATAGATTCTCTCGGGCTTGCTGAGGTACAAGATAGGTTCGGGCATGCTGAAGTTAGGTTTCTCAGGCCTATCGAGGCATAGTGAATACTCGGACTTGCCGAGTTATAAAATAATCTGATCGGTTGTGCCAAAGTTTGGAAGAATAAATGCTTAGCTATGCTAAGTTTTGGATAACTCTGACCGATCTCATTGGGCTTCGGAGAAAGCTCCGGTCAACTGTGCCGAGGCCTGGAGGATGATCTTTTACTTGGCCTGCCAAGGTACGAAGAAAGTTTTACTTGGCCCTGCCAAGGTATAGAGAATGTTGCTCGGTCCTGCCGAGATTCAAAGAAAGCTTTATTTGGCCCAGCCAAGGTACGAAGAAAGTTACTCAGCCATGCCAAGGTATAAAGAAAGCTCGGCCATGTCGAGGTACGTAGAAAGTTGCTCGGCCCTGCCAAGGTACGAAAAAAATTTTACTTAGCCCAGCCAAGGTTCGGAGAAAGTTGCTCGGTTGTGCCAAGGTACAAAGAAAATTTTACTTGGCCCAGCTAAGATTCGGAGAAAGTTGCTCGGCCGTGCTGAGGTACAAAAAAAAATTTAGTTGGCCCATCCAAGGTTCGGAGAAAGTTACTCTACCGTGCCGAGATACGAAGAAAATTTTACTTGGCCCGGTCAAGGTTTGAAGAATGTTGCTCATCCATACCAAGGTACGGAGAAAATTTTACTTGGCTCAGCCAAGGTTCGAAGAAAGTTGCTCGGCCGTGCCGAGGTACGAAGAAAATTTTACTTGGCCCAGCCAAGGTTCGAGAAAGTTGGTCGGCCATGCTGAGGTATGAAGAAAATTTTACTTAGCCCAGCAAAGGTTCGGAGAATATTGCTCGACCGTGCCGAGGTACAGAGAAAATTTTACTTGGCCAAGCCAAGGTTAGGAGAAAGATGCCCATTCATGCCGAGGTACGAAGAAAATTTTACTTGGCCTAGCCAAGGTATGGAGAAAGTTGCTCGGCCGTGCTGAGGTATGGAGAAAATTTTACTTGGCCCAGGCAAGGTTCAAAGAATGAGACCCATAGGTCAAAGATTGGGCGAGACCTGCCTTTCATCCACAACTCAAGAAAGATTATTATTCAATAAGAAATATTTAGATCGAAGAGTGGAGTTTTATTACAATGAGCAAAATGGCTTGGTTGAGGCATACTTCACTAATAATATGTTCGGGGTTTAATCTATTTCCATGTCTTGGGGGTACTATTTCCCTTGAAGGTCTTCATTGCTCGAAGGTGATCCGAGTTCCATATCCTAAGAGTACTGTATCCATTTGAGGTCTTCATTTGAAAAGGCGAGCCCCTCATACTGGGCCCTTTTAAGCCGATTCTCCTTTTCGTTGAGCCGTCCTTGGAAGGAGCCAACCATGGTAATCATAGTAACAACACCAGCAACTGGTAGGTTTAGCGGGGGTAGTTGTTGAAGCTCTAGTGGACATTCTGCTCTGTGGGCTACTTCAGAGGTGTATTGATTGAAGCTCCGTGCTAAGCTTCTGCTGCGCTTTCTTGGCGGTGGGGCCTTATGGCGATGAGGTAGGCTCGCAAGACTAGCCGATCGGCCTTTTTTCGAGCTCTTCCTCTCCTTTTTTTTGGATTGCTCGGTTCGGGCCATCTTTCTGGATTCTTTGATCCTGGCGTATTTGTTTGCTAGGGCCATCATATCGGAGAGGCTCTTGGAGTAGTTGACCTCTACAGTTATGTAAAAGTCCCCCTCTTGACGCAACTCTTGGTGCATCTCCTGAAGTTGTCGTTGCACCCCATCATCTCGGACAATAGGAGAGACGGAATGGGAGGATCGTGGCTATGGCATTGAGTCATGGTGAGAGAATACTGAAGATAAGGAGCAAGCCCAACGTGATTTGGGCAGGCTCCTATCTCCTTCCCTCTGCGGTGCCGGTTCAACTTCTTTATGGCTGGGCTATTGCGGAAGGCTGATGGCTTTCAGTGGATTCGGCGGAGGGATCACCAGTAGGACCGGGGTGACTGTTCCATTAGAAAGCTGCTGAGTGGGTACAGCTGGAAGATGACCCTCATAAAGCCCCTGCACCAATTGGAAGAGGAACATCACTTATTAGACCAGCATGGCAAACTGGTCCTGGGTGACCGGAGCTGCTAGCGGTGGAGGAACCTTGATTGATGATGGCTGCGAGGGCATCGCATTGTTTATGGGATCAGGCCTTTGAAAAGTGGCATGATCAAGAGCATTTGTTGTCGCTTTCTTACTGTTGGCCATTGAGAAAGACATCTTTCTTGTTTGGAGCCTTGTCTTCTTGATTACAAGTTTTAATGGGACTTGAGGTCCTTCCTTTAGCACCAATCTGATGTGGTTGAAATTCGTTCTTCAGCTTGAGGATGGTACACGTCAGGATCCGGATAGCGCTCTTCTGTCCGGGTGGACCTACAAGGTAGCCTTTACGTAGGAAGCACGGAGGGTGGTCCTTGTGAAACCCTCCGACACCCAAGTTAGTGAAAATCTCTAGCAATCAGATGAGAGAAGAAGGCTCCAGTAGAAGGATCTCCTTCCTTGAGATGATTTCTTAGGAGCAATGGCCTTATCTAAGTTTTTTTGGGTTCAGATTGCCTTCGAGAGCGTACCTAGGAGGTCTTGGAACTTAGTATTTGTGTGCTGCTGAGAAGGTGAGCCGTTACCTGATTTTTTAGACTTTAGGGAGTTGGCATCCGATAAGGTCAGAATCCCATCGGTTACGGGGATCGGCAGTTGATGAAGCTGACTGGCGCTTTATCGGGAATTTGAAATCCCATTGATCATGGACGGAGTGCTATATTTGGTTGCCATTTCTATTTTGCGAAGCTCACTCCGCAATCCTTGCGATCGAGGTGGTTCATCCTCTGAGATATCCGGTATGGTTTGAAGCAGCAATGGCGCTTACGTTGAAGAGATGATGATTGATCTTGGCGAGGTATGGAGGTAGCTCGGCCTTGCCGAGGTTCGAAGATAGCTTGGCTCTTTAGAGGTACTGAGACAGCTCGGCCCTTCCGAGGTACTGAGATAGCTCGGCCCTGCCGATGTATAGAAACAGCTCGACCCTGCTAAGGTTCGAAGACCGACTCTAGTGTCGGCGTTGAGACCAATGATGGCATCAGTACTAACTTTGGAGTCGATGAGAAAACCAACTCTGGCGTTGATGCCGAGACTGACTCTTGCATCGGCACTAAGACTGACTTTTACTGTCTGTTGGACTATAGTCCAGTCAATCAGTTCAAACGTTACTTGATCAGCTAAATCAAATATAACTCGACCTTTAAAAACTCAACCTTTGTTATTGGGTATGCTTATTAATGCGGTGATAAGTTTCTTCCGCATCAGTTTGAATGGAGGTTATTACGAGAAAAAAAAAAAAAAAAAAGAAGAATAATTTAATAGACTTTATTTGAAAAGAGAAAAAAAGAGAAGGAAAAAGAGAATATGAATTACTCATTCTCCTCCATTGATGTTTAATAGGTTAAATTTCTTTACCTTGGAGGGTAAAGAGAGGAAGAAAAAATGAGTTTATAATTTTTATCTATATTTTCAACTTTATTCTTACAAATTAGTTTAAAATTTTCTCACAGTGAAGATATGTTTGTGATTTTGTAAACATAATTTCTTTCTCCTTTCTTTTCTCCTTCTCTATCCAAATAAAATGGATTTAACTTATCCTCCTTCTTTTTCTCCCCCTTCTTTTCAAATAAAAAGAGGGTAACAACTCTTGCCTCACCTTCATACAATAAACTTATAAAGTTAATGATTAAATTAAATTACTTAAAATATGGATAATATTTGAGATTAAATCAAATCTCAAAAGCAATTGTATTACAAGAAAGGGGAATGATTAACTTCTTGCCAAGGTGATATATCTATTTAAGATTAATTTTTTGATTGAAATTATACTAAAAAAGATTGAAATCATATATAATCTTTTCCGGATTAATCTTTTTGGAACGTGGAAGATTTTAGACTGGTTTCTAAGAAATCTCATGGTTATGTGATTTCAATTTGGTACAATCCTTACCCTAAACACTCAATCCTATGGTTCTTTTTCATGGAAGATTTTTTCATGATTCTTCAAATAGAGTCCTTAGACCATAGTTCTTTTAGAATAATCTTAGAAGAGGAAAAAAAATGTACATTAAAAATTTAAAACAAATCAATTTTTTATATAGAAATCAAGAAAGAAATAAAATTTGATATGACAAAAAAATCATCAAACAAAATTGGAACAGATCTACGTAAAGGATAAACCTAAAATACACACTTAGATCAATTGCAAGAACTAGGAATAGTAAAAAGGGAAGATGAAGGTGAAGCATTACTATATATTGGTTTGCATATGTGGGAAACTTTTTCTCAATTGGTTTAATAATAGCTTTTTGATGCATCCCTAAGTAGAGCTTTTTGAGAAAAGCTTCAAAATCCTTTCTCAATCGGTTTGATAATAGCTTTTTATTGCATCCCTAAATAGAGCTTTTGGAAAGAGCTCTAAATTGGAGCTTTATTCTAATAAACCTTGTTCAGCTTTTAGAGAAATCAAAAAATTATTTTAAAAATTATAGCAAAATATCAATATCTCCTAACATAGTTTTTAACCCTTCAAAAAATGCTTTTGTTTGCTCCAAAAATAACCCAATCGAACATTTAGAGTATAATAAGAAGCTCAAATTTGCACAACCGCATGTATTATCATATATCTATAATCAAATATAATATAATTTAAAGTAAATATATAAATTCAATATGTCATTTATTTCAGAAAAAATGGTCAAGTTTCGGAAATAAGTTCAGGGATGAGCCCCCATCCCCCTTCCATCTTTGAACTTTAGTGGATTTTGAAATATTCCTTTTGTGACCATCTCCATTCCTACTTAATCCTTCCACACCTGCAGTCCATTGGGGTGTGGCTTTCTGCGGGGATTAAGTTTCCTCATTCTTATTGATATACCTAGTTGTGAAGTTGGTCAAAGAATTATGGATTAAGATGCTGTGCCCAGTGTAGAAGGTGATGCTGGGGAGCTTTAATGTGAAATTCATATTGTCATTGTAATAGCCACCAAGGAAGGATGAAGTCAATCCAAAGTGTGGATGGAAGAGAAGAAATGGTAGACGAAGGTGTAAATGATTGAGAAGAGACGAAGTCCAAGGAGAAGACATCAGTACTCAAAGCCATGCCGGGATTAAAGTTGTTGAAAATTAGATCCAAACCTTTTGGTGAAGATCATCACCATGAAGCCCAAGAATCATTCATGCTTAATCATCAAGAATCCATAATCGATAAACGGAAGCGTACTTAAATCCATATTGCTTGATTGCTCTTCAAAGCCCTGCGGTTGGCATACTCCCAGAGAGCCCTTTAGAATTTTTTCTAGGCTATTCTTTCTGATGATGGGATTCAGAGAAGAAGGTCGTGCGTGCAATCTAGGGACTTTAACCGCTATATAAATTTAATTTCATCATTATCTTTTGGTATTTCTATTTTAGCCCATCATAAAAATAGAAATAATCCCTTAGGTCTCTACACATTAAGGGGCCACACCTAATCAGATACATTAAAGCTTAAATTACTGAAATCTCAGCTGATCACTTTTAATTGGGCATAACCTTATTTGACAGTCCGCAACACATAATTATTTCACATATAAGCCCAATGTTAGATTAAAAATCCAACAATTAAGGTAGTGTTTGAAATAGGGGACAAGAGGAGATATCCAGGGGATATCCCCTCTTATTCCCAAAAGCCATAACTATAAAGGATAGCTGGGAATAAAGTTAACCAAAGGGATAATCCATGGTTAACCATGGTTAACCATGAGATATCCCCTCAATTTATTTCCTAGAGAATGCAGGAATAGCTGATTATCCCTTCAAATAAAAGTAAAAAAAAAAGTTATCCCATGAATTTACCTTTTTGCATTTGATATGATCAATGGGATAGTCAAGGAATATCCCTAGGGATAATCAGAGGATAAACTCTATCCCGTACACTTATCCATGAATAATATTTTTTCTATCAAATACTACCTAAAGGATAAGAGGACGTAGGTTGAGGAATAAGGCTGGCAACAGCAGCAAGTAAGAGAGAAAATAGCAAAAAATGAAGGAAGAAGCTACTTTGCTCAAACTTGGCTCTAATACCAATTAGAAGATGCGAGGAAATCAATTAGAACATTAATGATAGATAAAACAGAACCCCAAATCCAAGTATTCTTTGCTTGAGTTCTGGAAGTAGAGTAACAAAGAACACCTTGTTGCATTCTTAGGGCATTCATCAAGTTTGGAGTACTGATGTTTATATTTGGAAATATAGAAAAAGAAATTCCTCCTATTTACAAGATTGAAGTAGAAGTAGAAGTAGAAGTAGAAGCAGAAGTAGAAGTATTGGGCTTGGCCAGATATAGAGAGTGTTCCACTTGAAGGGAAAGGCCTAACCTCTCGAATGTATCGTGCTATCTTCACAATTTTTTTCTTCAGAAGCTTTTGAGTTTTTGTCTTCTCTCGCCATTGTCTTCCGAGAACAAAATGTAGACAGAGAGAACACTGGCATTTTTCTATGCATTTGTCACGTAATATCCATTAAAAAAAATTAGCACCCGGAACGCGTGATGTATTTTCTTGACGGAAGCGGAAGGAAAAACCAATTTTAAAAAAAATAGTGGCACTATTGGGGCCCATGAAAGCGTTGTAGAGCAGTGTAGAAAGCGCAGCTGATTGAAATGGTAAGAGCAAGGGTAAGATTTTATATATTTTTCCTCTCAGTATTCATGCAAAAACCAAAGTCATAGGTCTCATGACTCCTGGATATCAGCAGCCGAAGCCATCTCTATCTCTACCCCACCACAGGACCAGTGCTAATTTAAAGAAAAAATTATTGCGGAGATGCTGGATGAAAGGTGGAATCGCAAAACTCCAAGCCTATCTCTGTCAACCCACAGGTATGTTTCTTTGCCGGAGGTGCGTGAACGAGAGTAACTCGACCTTTTCCATTAGAGAATCTTTCAAAAAAAAATATATAAAAAATTTCATCAAAGAATTTATTATTTACCGATTCTGTAAGAACCTTTTTTTGAGAATCATATAGAATATTAAATAATAACAAAATAAATTTATTATATTTAGTTTATACTATTAATCTGGAAAAACAGTGTTCATGAATACCACATCTTAGATCTTCCTTCCCTCATTATTTCTTTAAATACTGTTTATAATGAAAAAAAGTTCACATATATAAAAAAAAAATTAACTAATTTACGCTAAAACTCTCATAATTGTTTTATCATGAATTATTATTGAGCTTTAGGTCTATATAAATCATCAGCCGTATTATCTAATAAAAATACATTTAAATTCAAAAAAATCATAAAAAATATATCTATCAACAATATTTCACTTTATCATTTATCAAATTTATTCAATTAATTTTAGAAACTAAAATTATTAATAATTAATGATATATATTTATAAACATTTTTTAGTAGCTTCTATTGTTCCTTAAGATTACATTTGGTAGCCAATAATCTATTTCGATGACTGATATTCAAAGTAGGCCCACCATATAACTATGTTTGGTATATATTTGTAATGGTAATCTATCCTATAGTGATAATCTAGATATATATGGTTATCCACATTACCCGATTGTTAT
Source organism: Calamus simplicifolius (assembly GCA_900491605.1). Taxonomy (NCBI): domain Eukaryota; kingdom Viridiplantae; phylum Streptophyta; class Magnoliopsida; order Arecales; family Arecaceae; genus Calamus; species Calamus simplicifolius. Next base: position 991,008 of record UESW01003896.1, read on the forward strand.
AATCTGATTATTTTTTTAATAAAATTACCCCTGACTCCTTCTCTTTCGTGAAAACAAAATCATTCCTTTCTTTTTCTTTCTTTTCTTCGATCTCGCCACCATTCTTTCCTTTGAATGAATTGTTTCAGCTTTATTTTTCGATAGTTTCCCATTCTTCCACCATAGTATTATTTGTTGCACTTTGTTAATCCGAACTTTCACCATGCTCTCTTATGCCTTTTTTAGCTTAAGCATGTGAGCATGAATCTCTTCTCTTTCCATGCGCTTTCTTTGATCGTAGTCTAGAGATGGGCACTGGGCCGTGCTTAGCACGACACGTGGCCCATTTTGGGCCACGGGCCGTGTTGGACCAGGCACGACCCATGGTGGTCCGTGCATGGGCAAATTTTTTTAACAAAATTGTTGACTCAGTCTTTTTATTTTTTAAAAAAATAATCATGGGCAATTTTTTTACAAAATTTGGCTTAGTCTTTTTATTTTTTTAAAAATAATTTCTACATTATTTTTTTATAAAAAAATTGTTGGCTCAGTCTCAGCCAAGTGACAGAGGATTAGGTTGGCACCTTTCAACAGTAGATATTGTTGACCCAATTATTGATTTTGATGATTACCAAAAGCCATGAGTATATTAAAAGATGCAATGAATTTATTTACATGAGCAATGAATTTATTTTAATCAATGAGTATGTTAAGTATGACTTTAATCAATTGAAAGTAGCTTCAAGCTCCATGTTTAAGCTTTCAAAAAGAAATTTTATACTTCATATTCAATCAATGAGTTTTTGGAACATATCTTGAATTGATTCCTAATGAATTTTATTATATTCAAGTCAAAAATTGATTTAAAATTAATCTGGAACGAATTTCAAAGTCAATCAGAAAATTCTCTGATTTTTGATACGTTCCGGAGCCGACTCTAGAGTTTCAGAGTCGACTCCACTCAGTATACAGAGATGTGTTTGTCTCGAGTCGACCCTGTGATTTCTCGAGTCGACCCCGATTTTGTCGAGCCGACTCCATGACTGTGGAGTCGACTCCGCTCAGACACCAGAGTTATTTTTCTGAGCACTTCTCGAGTCGACCCCTTGCTTTTCATGAGTCGACCCCCGACTGTCAGGAGTCGACACCTTATTTTTCTTGAGTCGACCCTTAACTTTCTGAAATTTCTATTTTTGGCATCGCGTCTTCGAGCCGACTCGCCTAAAGTTGGAGCCGACTCCAACAAATCTGGGCGTGATTTTTCTGAATGCCAACTCAGCGTCAACGGTAAGATTTTTCAATAACGGCTAATTTCTTTGTTTCTAACGGCTATATTTTTGCAGAGTCTATAAATAGAGAGGCCGTTTTCAAATCAAAAGATACAAATCAAGAGAGAAAAAGAAAATCTTTCAAAAAGAGGAAAAACAGAGCGTCATTTGAAAAATCCGAGATTCAAAAATAGAGTGAAAGAAAGGAGTGAAATCAAAGGAGACTTCATCTGTGCTCAAGTTCATCAATCCAAGAAAGTCTAGAAGAAAATCCAAGAGCCATTCAAGATCAAATCAAGAGATTTTCAACATTCAAAGAAAGGAAAAAAAGCTCAAATCAACTCCAACATTCAATCCGTGAAGAATCTGAGCTGAGGCCGATTCCACACTTCAAAGGAGTTGAGGAAAAGAAAAGAAGAAAAGCCTCACTCAATCATCTAAACAGGCTTTTCTAAACCTTGTTTTTATTTGAATATTTGCTCATTAAGGAGCTGTTGTATTTAAACATATTTTCTTTTGTTTGCTAGTTCAATCAGGGGATTGAACTAGTGGAGGTAGTTACCTCGGTCAAGCTGGATAGCTTGTGTTTGGGTTTTGTGCTGGTGAGCCCGAAAACCGGCTGGGTTCGTTGTGATCCCGGGAAAACAACAAGTTTGAGTTGTGAGCTTGTAAAACAACTCGCTGTAATCAAGGAGATTATAGTGTGGACCCAAGTGAATCTTGGGAGTGGACGTAGGTGTTGGATACACCGAACCACTAAAATCTTTGTGTTTGCCGTGCTTATTTATCTCTCTCTCTCTATCTGCTTTTTGCATTTATTTATTTTCATCAAAGCAAATTTTTAAAAGGCTAATTTTTTAAAGAACCCAATTCACCCCCCCCTCTTGGGTTGTCATCTGGGCCAACAATTGGTATCAGAGCTAGTGCTCATTAGATTTTGATCACACGATCAAGAGCTAAAGATCCAAATGGCAACACAAGTTGGATCATTTGCTGAAGGTCATTCTACGAATAGACCCCTTTTTAATGGTTCCAATTATTCATATTGGAAAGCTAGAATGAGGATATTCATTCAAGCTTCTGATTATGAATTGGGGTGTTATAATTAATGGACCTAGTACACCCACACTTATTGATGGCACTATTGTTCCTAAGCCCGAAAGGGATTGGAATGATAATGATAGGAAATGGCACAGCTTAATGCTAAAGCCATGAATGTTTTATATTGTTCTTTAGATGCTAATGAATTTAATAGAATCTCCACATGTAATTCCGCAAAGAGATTTGGGATAGATTAGAGGTTACCCATGAGGGTACCAACCAAGTAAAAGAATCTAAAATTAATATTCTTGTTCATAAATATGAATTGTTTAGCATGGAACAATCTGAAACCATTGCATGCATGTACACTAGATTTACAGATATTGTAAATGGTTTGAAAAGTCTTGGTAAGACATATACTAACTCTGAACTTGTTCGAAAAATTCTTAGGTCATTACCAAGATCATGGGAAGCCAAAATGACAGCAATCCAAGAAGCTAAGGACCTCAACACTTTACCCTTTGGAGAGCTTCTAGGATCCTTATGACCCATGAGCTGACTATGAAGCAGCATGTAGAGGAGGACACAAAGAAGAAGAAAAATTGCCCTCAAAGCTGCAAAAGTGAAGAGAGCAGCAGCGATGATGATGATGATGATGAAGAGACTGCTCTTCTAGCAAGAAATTTAAAAATTTATGAGGAGAAAGAAACCCTTCCACAAAAAGAAATTTGGAGCTAAGTGGAAGGAGAAAAGGAAAAGATAAGGACAAGGACAAAGAGAAAGACCCCTTGATTGCTATGAATGTAAGAAACCGGGGCACTTTAGAATGAATGTCCAAATTGAAAAAGCCTACAAGAAAAAAAGAAGGCTTATGTGGCGACTTGGAGTGACAGCGAGGAATCTTCTTCCGAAGAAGAAGAACAAAAGGAAGTCGCAAACATATGTTTTATGGCGGAACGACGATGAGGTAAGTTCCGAAAACCCTTGCGATGATTTGCTTTGATGAATTATTTGATGCTTTTAATGAACTTGTTTGATTTCAAGTTTTGAAAAGAAATAAAAAGTTTTGAAAAATGAAATTTTTTCTTAAAGAAAAAATCTTAAATGAAATTAAAACTAAATCTGAAAAAAAAATTAAAAGAAAAAGAATCAAAATGAAAATGAAAACTAAAAATGAAAAAAGAAAAAATACATAGTTGATAAGTTTACCTTAAGTTCAACTAAATTAACATGTTATTAAATAGTCAAAAAGCAGTTTTTGACAAAGCGGATTAGGATATAACACTTTAGAAAACAAAAATCAAAAAATTTTTTAAAGCCAAAGTAACATACATGCTTTAAATGTAATCAAAAGGACATAAATCTTATGAATGTAATTCTAAAACCTAATAAAAACTTAAATATTAAAGGAAAGAAAATATGGGTTCCGAAAGGAACAATATTTGTTGCTACTAACCATGAAGGACCCAAGAAAGCTTGGGTACCTAAACATAAAGTTTGATTTATTGCAGGAATGTCTTGTGGCCAAGAGATCAAAGAGAAAGTGGTATCTTGATAGTGGCTGCTCAAGACATATGACGGGTGACAAAGAAGAATTCATCACCCTTGAAGAAAAGAGGAGGAGTTGTTACATTTGGCGACAATGGCAAAGGCCAAATCTTGGGGTTTGGTAACATTCAAATAACTCCCTCCACATTTATTGAAAATGTACTTTATGTTGATGGTTTAAAGCATAACTTAATTAGTATAAGTCAATTATGTGACAAAGGTTTTAAAGTATCATTTGAATCTTCTTATGCACAGTAGCTAATCCCATTGATAATAGCATTGTTTTATTGGAAATAGAAATGGCAATGTATACTTGATTGATTTAGACAATTGTCTACTAATAATCATTGCTTAGTTGCTAATAATGCTAATATGAATGAGATTGGTTGGTTGTGGCATCGAAGATTAGGTCACGCAAGCACACACCTAATTTCAAAACTAATTAGAATGGATTTAGTAAAAGGTCTACCTAAATTAGATTTTGAAAATAACAAAATATGTGATGCATGTCAGTTTGGAAAACAAACAAGAAGTTCTTTTAAATCTAAAAATATTGTTTCAACTTCTAGGCCATTAGAGCTACTTCACATGGACCTTTTTGGACCAACTAGAACCACAAGTCTAGGAGGAAAGAAATATGGTCTTGTGATAGTAGATGATTACTCTAGATTCACTTGGGTATGTTTTTAGCTCACAAAGATGAGACTTTCTCGATATTTCTGAAATTCTTCAAGAAAGTAACAAATGAGAAAAACACTACCATAGTGTCTCTAAGAAGTGATCATGGAACTGAATTTGAAAATCACTTATTTGAAAAGTTTTTGCTGAAAATGGTATTAATCATAATTTTTCTGCACCTAGGACCCCACAACAAAATGGAGTAGTTGAAAGGAAAAATAGGACTCTAGAAGACATGGCCCGTACCATGCTATGTGAAAGTAAACTCCCGAAATACTTTTGGGCGGAAGCTATTAACACAGCATGTTACATCCTAAATAGAGCCTTAATAAGACCTATTTAAAGAAAACACCTTATGAATTATGGCATGATAGAAAACCCAACATTAAATATTTTCATGCATTTGGTTGTAAATGTTTTATTCATAATAATGGTAAAAATAACTTAGGTAAATTTGATGCAAAATCTGATGAAGGAATATTCTTAGGTTATTCAACAACTAGTAAAGCATATAGAGTATTTAACAAGAAACTAATTGTTGAAGAATCTATTCATGTAATTTTTGATGAATCTTTAGCATCAAGTTCCAAAAGATTGATGATGAGGAAGATACAAACATTCTCGAAAAGATCTTGAAAAATTAATATTGATGTATCTTCAGATCATGAACAAGAAGCTAAAGATAATGATTCGCCTAATGCTGATGATATTAATACTAATCATAATGATATAGATCTACCTAGAGATTGGAGATACGCTTATAGTCATCCCAAGGAATTGATTATAGGTGATCCATCTCAAGGAATAAGAACTAGATCATCTATGAGGAATATTAGTAATTGTTGCCGCTGAAATCCGTTCTCCGACTCAGGCGCGGTCGATCTCCAGGAAGAGGGGGGCGGACCTGCAAAAGAAGTCCACACGCGGAGGGACACTGGGGGTGGTCCTCCGCGGAAGACCCTCCGACGCTCAAGTCAGTGGAGAAGAAATCGGCGATCAATCAGACAGTGGGGAGGTGGATCTCTCCGGGAGGCCTCTCCGGGGGCGGCCAATCGGAAGCTCCAGAGGGTAGGAGCACCGACGAGCTGCTGGAGAGAGGAGTGAGGTGCGCGTGTAAGAGGCGCGTGCCTATACCCAGGGAGAGAGTGCGTACCTGAGGGAATCTGCGAGTATGGTATTTATAGACTGTCACCTGGGTCTTGAGCGTCTTCTGGAAGGTTCGGAGGTTGTTACGATATGGAGGCGGGCATAATCAGGCCGTTGTGGGGCCGTTAGAATCCATATCCCGTTTGTTCAGGTATCGATGGCTGGGAGAGCTCCTTGATGTCTCGAGATCTGGTTGAGTAGGCCTGGGGCGGTTATGATAGGCTTTAGGCCACGTCCCGACATGATTTCTTTTCTAGGATGCCGTTTTGGTAGGCCCGGGCTCTCCCGCGTCAGGTTCCGCGGAGGTAGATGTTAGGTTGTGGATCGCTCGAAGAAGCCGAGCTACGAAAGCCCGGAGGGGCCGGGCTACGGAAGCCCGGAGGGGCCGAGCTACGGAAGCCCGGAGGGGCCGAGCTATGGAAGCCCGGAGGGGCCGAGCTAAGGAAGCCCGGAGGGGCCGAGCTACGGAAGCCCGGAAGGGCCGAGCTACGGAAGCCCGGAATGGCCGAGCTACGGAAGCCCGGAGGGGCCGAGCTACGGAAGCCCGGAGGGGCCGAGCTAAGGAAGCCCGGAGGGGCCGAGGGGCCGAGCTACGGAAGCCCGGAGGGGCCGAGCTAAGGAAGCCCGGAAGGGCCGAGCTAAGGAAGCCCGGAAGGGCCGAGCTACGGAAGCCTGGGGGAGACGAAGGGAGGAGGTTAGCCTCAACCGCCTCGCACGTATATTAATGTAATAACGATTTTACCCCTCAACACATGCCCTCCACTCCCTAGTTCGAAGCGTAGGTTCGGGCGTAGGGAGTACAAGTTCAAATGGCGCGTCTTGGATGGGACGTCTTGGTTTAGACAGCTCGCGCAATGATGCCCTAATTAATGCGACAGGGCCATCCCGCCTTCGGGGCTAAGGCTCCTTCACGAGCGACGGTTGGGATTGCGCCACGCTACGAAAACCGATCGATCGGGCGTTTGTCGAGGCGATTCCGGACGCCTAGGATGAGACGCCCCACCTCTTCAGGGCGGCTTCCTTGGCGGAGAAGCGAAGTGACAGCCGCATTGTATATATATATATATGCGCATGCTTTCGGCGTCTTCTCGTCTTGCTTTCAGAAGAGTTCTGGCCTTTCATCTTCCTTGACGCTTATCGTTTTCGTTTGATACCTCTTTCAATGGCGATGAGCCCCGACGACGTGGCCTCAGAAATCGTCGCCGAAGATTTGGGGAGGATTCACCAGCGGTATGGCTTGCCCTTGGATGTCGTCCTACGGGCGCCGGAACCCGAAGATAGAGTTACCCGGGATTTAGAGTCTGGGGTCTTCATCTACGAAGACAGTTTGAAGGCGGGTCTTCGTTTTCCTCTCCACCCCTTGGTGAAGGAAATCATGACCCACTATAACATCTGCCCGTCAATGGTGGCTCCAAACAGCTGGCGGAATATCATCGGATTCATCTCGATGTGCCATCAGATTCAAATCGTCGCCACTCTCCCCCTTTTCCGCACCTGCTACCACCTGATTCCTGGAAGGAAATCAGAGTGGCCCTACATCGGGCCCCGGAGATCCTTCAACGTCATTGCGGATAAGCCCTCCTCCATCAAGGGGTGGAAGAGTCGGTTTGTTATCGCGGAGGGGAACGTTGGTTCCGACTTCCCTCGGAGATGGGGGGAGGTTGCAAGGGATGCGGAGACGCATCCGGCTTTGTCGGCGCAGGAGGAGAAGGATTTGGACGTCCTTCGTAATGGACAGGTGTTTTCGGCTAACGACTTGCTATCGGAGGGGGCCCTCTTCGCAGCCGGGCTCAGCCCCCTGGACCCGCAAGGTGAGTCTCTTTCGTGCTGTGTTTTTCTCGATTAATGTGCTTGGACCTGAGTATGTGTGTTCTGGTCTGACAGCCGCAAGGTCGGCGTTGTCGAACCTCTCCAAGAGGAAGAGAGGGAAACGCCCAGGGGAAGGTAGCGGCGCGGATAGTGGCCGGCCCGAAAAAAGGGCTCATACTTCCGTAAGAAGCCGCCGGACACCGGGGCAGTCACGGCAGAAGCGCCGGGGGCGAAGGAGGGCCCGGGGAGAGCGGTTATGGCCTCCGACCCTCTCGTGTTAGAGATCTCGGACAGCTCGGACGAGGCTCGATGGTTCGTCCGACCGCGTCCCCCCTGAAAGAGGAATCAGCGGCGGATTTGGCAGAGGTGGTCATCACCGAGGAGCCTACTGTCCCCACGGGATCGCCGTCGGCTCCGGCAGGAGAGGAAGAGGTGGCAGCCGCAGCCGGGGAGGTTCAGGGGGAGCCTTCTCTCGGTCTCTCCGCAGGGGAGTCCGGTAGCGGTGAAGCAGGTCAGACTGAGGCCTCGGGGGAGCCTGCGGAGGAGATGCAAGCGGTAGAACAGGCCGAGACCTCGGGGGTCCGGTGGCGGAGACACAGATGGTGGTAACCGAGGAAGGGGCATCGAAGGAGGAGACGCGGCAAGGCGGGAGCTCCGCATTGGGAGCTTCTTCGAAAAAGGTTTTGGGGAGGCTGGCGCTTGGGCTGGCCGAACTATCTGAAGAAACCCAAGCCAGGGCCTTGGTGGAGGAGGCTGGGAGGTTGAAGGCCTCTCAGACGGGGGCCGCCCAGGCCGGTCCTTCAGGTGGGGTTGGCCAACCCAGCAGCTCGGATGCTGATATTGAGGAGGCGTTTTCCGCCATGATGAGGTCGGCCCTGTATCCGGGCGCGGATCCTCGGCGGACAAATTTGCCGATTTGGAGTTGGTGGATGCTGCGTTCGGTCAGCAAGGCGTGGCCGAGAGTATTCATCTCCTTCCCGACATTGACAACACAACCCTGATGAGGATGACTCGGGCCTATGCCTCGCGGGTGAGTCACTTTTCTTGCGCGGTAGATGTTTCCCGATTGACCCATCGTGGGTTCTTATTCATTTTTGTCTCGCAGAGCGTTTTGCTTTCCCGGGCAATATGCTGGCGCTTGAGTTTGGCGACAGGGGCCAGCATTCAGGCCAGGCGGGACAATGCCGAGCTCCAATCACGATTAAAAGTGTCTGAGAAGTTCGAAGAGCTCATGGATATGACTGATAGGAGCTTGAAGGGAATAAGGGCGGCACACCAGGTCGCTCTGGCCGAGGTGTCCAAGCAGAAGCGTAGGGTGGAGGAGTTGCAGGAACTCCTGGCGAAAAACGACAATGCGTGCTTGGAGCTGGCCAGAATCGAGTCGAGGCATTCCGCGGAGGTGAAGGCGATGCAAGAGAACATAGCGAGAGCATGGGTCGGCTGGGGAAGGAAGCTGCCGACGAGGAAGCGTTTAACTAGGATGCTTGGCGAGGTGGAGGAGCGACTGAAGCGCCGCGACAACGAAATTGCTCATTTGAAGGAGGGCGCTAAATGGCAACAAGGGGTGATAGCTCGAGTGAACGACGAGCTAACCCAAGCCCAGGAGGTAATCGGAGCCAAGCAGTCGAAGATCAACATCTGCAAGAGAGAGTTGAGCTGGTCGGGGCTGATAGAACTAGAGCCAGGAGTGAGGCTGAGGAGTTGGCCAAGAGGTTGGCCAGACGAGAGGAGGAGGTACGACCTCATTCTCCCCCCCCCCCCTTTTTAGCTTTTTCTACTGGTTTCTTGTGACGCCGACCTATTTCGGCTTTCTTAGATGGCGGAGTTGGGGCTGGAGGTTCGGGCTCTTCAAGGCGAGCTTGTGTCCAGCCGCGACAGGAGCTCAGAATTCGAGATGCGGGCCGATGAGTTCGAGGAGCAAAATATCATTCTGCGGGCCCAAGTCGCAGAGGCTGAGAAACAGGCCGCTGAGGCCAACATGCAGCTCGCCATACTTAAGGGGAGGCAAGACGCTATCAGCATAGACGCCTTCCATCATGGGATGGAAGAGTACAAACAGAGGATACTTAGTGGGCACCCGGAATGGGATCTTTCTTTCCTTAATGCTGAAATCCCGATGATGGCGAGTCTGAAGAAGAAGATGAAGACGAATATGTTGACGTTTCTGATGCCAAACTTGGCGCCGCCCCTGGTCCCAGCGAAGCTGCAGCTTCTGAGGGACGGTCGCAAACTGCCGCAGAGGGGGCGAAAATATTGGAGAAGGGTGAACCTAGTCACGCCTCCGCAGATGTGACTGAGGGCTTTTCCAAAGCTGGTGTGGCTCCCGGTCCTTAGGAGCTATTCTTGTATCCCGTCTTTTAGACATTAGTCTGACGTTTCTTAATAAATGAATTCCCCGTTTCCACTTAAGTGTTTTCCTTGTGTGACTTTGTTGTCGTTTCCGTCTCGATTGTGAGCGACCTATGGCTCATTGACGCTCTTAGGTCATCCTTATCTCGAGACTGAAGGAAACGCATCGTCTAAGGCCGATGGGCAAGCCAGATCGGCTTGGGCCGACGAAGAAAAGTAGGTCGGCTAGGGCCGACAGATGAAATAGGTCGGCTGGGGCCGATGGCAAATAGGTTGGTTGGGGCCGACAGGCAAAGTAGGTCGGCTGGGGCCGACAGACGAAATAGGTCGGCTGGTGCCGATAGACAAAATAGGTCGGCTGGGGCCGACAGACGAAATAGGTCAGCTGGGGCCGACAGACAAAATAGGTCGGCTGGGGCCGACAGGCAAGTAGGTCGGCTGGGCCGACAAGCAAAATAGGTCGGCTGGTGCCGACAGACGAAATAGGTCGGCTGGTGCCGACAGACAAAATAGGTCGGCTGGGGCCGACAGGCAAAATGGGTCAGCTGGGGCCGACAAATAGGTCGGCTGGGGCCGACGGACAGAAAAGGCCTTCGCGTTTTCTGCTGTTCTGCCAATGCCCCGCTGTCCGCAGGTGATTCGGTTTTTATTTCATCAGAGTTGATGATACGGCATAGTGGGGGGCATAAAGCTGCATCAGAGCTTTCCGGAAGGTGCTCTTTTCCCATGCGGATCACTTTGTCGCGCACGCAACCGCTTACCATTGGAGGACATCCTTTCAAAGGACGATTTCTGAGCCCGCCAGTTTTCGAAGCGTCAGCGGACGATTTCTGCATTTAATGACTGCGATCCGGGATCAGGAAAGGATCTCCGTACACGTCCAACTCAGGCGGTGGTTCGGCGCGCAGTGGGGTGCTACGCCAATCCTGGGGACCACGTGGAGGCGTGGGACAGGTGTTTGAATCTCGGGACTTTCAGCTCTGATGGCTCGCCCCGGTTCTTTTCTGCCTATAAAAAGGGGAGAAAGGGGTCATGTTTGGCTATCCCCAAAGTTCTTTTCCATCAGAGCTTCCATTATCTCACTTCTCTGCTGCTACGAGTGGAAGGATCGATTTTTCCTCTCATGGGCTCCTTGCCGCCGGATAGCTGGGGCGACCGGGGAGCTGCTGAAGAATGGCTCATCCTTAGGGGACGAGTCTCGGAGATCATATGGAGAGCGCACATGGAGGGGGCAGAGATCATACGGAGAGCGCACATATGCGCTTCCGTTGTGACCTTTGCGGCTCCTGTTACGGGGGTTGCGGTCAGGAAGCGTATCGACACCCCCGTAGCACGCGCAGACTCTCCCTCTTTCGCTGGCTTAGGTTCCCGCCCTTCTCTGAGGGGAATCCTTGCCACGGGAGGAGAAAATGGGAGCAACCGGGTTCGGATGGTCCCCGGGCCCTGAGTGGGCGGCGGCCTGCGTTCCAGCACTCCCTCCTAGGGGAGTGGATCGGGCCTTTGGATCCTCAGAATCAGCATCCGCGGGCCATGCCTCCTTGGATCTTTCATTCACGGGAGCCTGGAGGGTCAGCTTTATCGACCGTTTGACCGTTTCGTGGTTTGCCTGATTTGTCGATCCGGACGCCGAACATCACAGTTGGTCAGGTCTGCTTGGGCAGTTGCCCGAGTCTTGTATTTGCCTTTATTTTATGCATTTCAATGTTTTGTAACGCCTATGAGGCATTTGTAATTGATCATGATCGGCAATAAAGAGAGTTATGTTCTATTTCTTATCTCTATCTTTTCTTGTGCCGATCTTGTGCATTGTTGTTTGTGGGGTACAAAGTGTCCCGCTCGTCCTTAGACGAGGATCCATGATGCCCGAACTAATTGAGGTCCGTATGTGGCGGTGCAAAGATAGTTCGGCGAAACACTCCTTGCTTAGGTCGGGAGTCTGGTATTTTGTGCTCCTTTTATCGGAGCCCGAGTATCGTGGGTCGGCTTGGCCGAAGTTCGGGGAGTTTCAACCCCTTTGCCATGGTTTAAGGATTTAGTCCTCGGGATAGCCGAGTTTCGGAGATATTTGACTTGGCCCTGCCAAGGTTCGGAGATTCAGTCACTCGGCCCAGCCGAGGTTCGGAGACATTTGACTTGGCCCTGCCAAGGTTCGGAGATAATTGACTTGGCCCTGCCAAGGTTCGGAGATTCAGTCACTCGGCCCAGCCGAGGTTCGGAGATCCGGGCTCAAGGAGCGACTCACTTGCATCGTGGGCCACGTTAGGTCCACGTGGTGCTTGATAAAGGGGCGTCAGAGCGGAACGGGCAGTATATTTCACGCTTTTATTGGTGGCGCCACTCTTCCCGAGGGGACAGGTATTGGTCGAATGCCGGACGCGTTTCCCGAAAAAGAGGCCAGCATTAAGAGGCTCGG